>JANSVA010350053.1:0-23922 GCA_025504915.1 Erythroxylum reticulatum | reverse complement strand
CTAATGTCAAAACACTGAATTCCTCATGTAGGGAACCATGATGACTTCAGGTCAGAGGACTAAAGTCAAACCATATTAAGAATCACTAATGACATGAAACCATGTAGTGTTCTCTCTGTGGGTTGGTCCAATATATTTTCCTTAACATATATCTATGTTTCTAATTTGATAACTCATATCCATGATCAGAAAGACTTGATCATGAATTAGAACACATACTAGCCTTAATTCATTATTGTTCCACCAATAACGATCGACCAGGGACAGTTTAGAATAATATTATAATGCTTATGGTTTAACTATTAAGTCACATGCTTGATGACATAAGCCTAATACTATTCATGGAATGTAAATCACATTACATACACGATATACATGCATGTATGAAAGAATATGTAATAATATATTATTAATAAGTCATAATGTTATTACAAAAGTCACATATGTCTATTAGCCTAGGGCACACTACTAACACATGGCTCATAAATTCCACCATGACCATGTAACACTTTCTCAAAGCATTTAAAGAGAAATAAATGCACATTAATAAAGTAGTTAAAATCATTTATTTCAATTATTTGAAAGAAACATTAATGGCTTATTAACTCAATTATAAACATGAAACCCACCTTGAATTCCTTGCTTAAAAAGCTACTTAAGGATGCCTCTCCTCTTAATCCTCTTACCCTTTTTGATTCCCTTTTACATTGGCAAAAATTCCAATTCAATAGGAATACAAATTGAGAAACATAAAGCATAGTCACTAAAATTGATTCTAGAATACTTAAACCTATGCATTTCCTAAGCTTTGTGAACCAAAAGCCTTCCAAAAATCCAAAAGATAAAAAATGCCCTTACCTTAACTCTTCTCTAAATGAAGAGATGTTTGGCTTAAAAGAAAGCTCTTATCTTCCTCTTTCTATTTATCTTCTTGAACAACCTCAAATTCCCTCTTGAACACTAAGAAATGATGAAACCCTAGCTTAAACTTCCTTCTTTCCCCTCAAACACCAAAACCTCTCTTCCTTTCCTCTTTGTTTTTGGTATTCTCTTCTTATCTCCCTCATTCACATTGTTCTCTTCTTCTTAAGAGTAAGACCATTCTTCTCATTTCAATTTATACCCTTAATGAGTGAGAAATGTCCACTTTGCCCTTCCTTTAATGCCCTATAATTTTAATGCTTAAGTGACATACCAAAAATTCCTTTTAAGCATTCTTAGCACTTTTAATTCAACTAACCCATGAAATAAATATTACTAGCATAGACATAATAATTAACTCCAAGAATAAATCTATTAAAACCTCATAATTTTTTTAAATGATGCTTAACTAAAGAAAAAAATTTGGGGGC
This sequence comes from Erythroxylum reticulatum, assembly GCA_025504915.1. Lineage (NCBI taxonomy): Eukaryota > Viridiplantae > Streptophyta > Magnoliopsida > Malpighiales > Erythroxylaceae > Erythroxylum > Erythroxylum reticulatum. Next base: position 22,570 of record JANSVA010350053.1, on the reverse strand, counting down.
CAACAGCTTATACCTAAGTTTATTGTGCAACTTTCAACATCAATAAGGTAATAATACATAGAATCACAAGACCTATTTCTTAATGAAATAACTTACAAAGCTTTCAAAGGATAATCCAACCTCCAGCAAAATTCCAGAAATTAGAGGAATTATGGGAGTTTCGGTGGAGAGAAGAAGCAAAATAAAGAAAGAACAAAACAGAAAATGTTTCCAACAGAAACTTGCTTCATCACCATCTAGGTGTCACTCCCACCATAAGGCATATATCTTCTTTGCATGTGTCACATATGTCTTGTACTTAAGCTACCATTTGTCACACTTCCATTACACCATTTATCACTTAATGAATGCTACCAAATGCCATAATTTAATTAGGCCACTTGTCACTTTATTAACAATGCCATTTATCACATTCTTGCCAAGCCATTTGTCACACAATGGATGATGCCAAATGATAATGTATTAACTATGTCAAATGTCACTAATTCTTCGCCTTAGTCATTCTAATTTCCATGTACCAACTTAACTTATCACTTGATAATTTTCCTAGTCCAAATATATATTCAAATACCTCAATTCTCTAATGGTATCAATTAATTCCAATTTACTATCTATAGTCCATCAATACTAAAATTCAAGTCATATTCCTTTCACATTTAAATCATAGTACAATTTTAACTCCTATCTCATATGTACTTTCATGAACATGTATCATTTCAACTAGGGTATATTTTGGAGTCTTATAATTCTCTCCCCCTTAAAAGAATTTCTTCCTCAAAATTCATACTTGATTAGAATAGTTGACGATACTGAGCTCTCATGGTCTTTTCTGGTTCCTATGTTGCCTCTTCAAGTCCATAGTATTACCAGAGTACTTTCACCAATGGTATTTCTTTGTTCCTAATTTGTCTAACTTCTCTAGCTAATATAGAAATAGGCCCTTCTTCATAAGACAAATCCAGTTGTACTTGAATTTTTTACATAGGAATCTTATATGTATCATCAGACCGATATCTTCTCATCATAAAAACATGAAATACAACATGTAACTTGGCCAATTCTTCAGGAAGAGCTACCTAATAAGCTACTAGTCCTACTCTTTTAAGAATTTCATAAATACCAATGTATCGTAGACTAAGCTTACCTTTCTTACCAAACCAAAGTATATTCTTCCACAGTGAAACTTTCGAGAATACCTTATCACCTACTTGATATTCATTATCTTTCCTTTCCAAATCAACATAGGACTTCTGCCTATAACTAGAAGCTTTCAACCTATGTTGAATAGCCTGAACTTTTTCTTTCGTATCTTTCACAATATCAAGCCCAATGATCTTTTTTTTCAATCAATTCGGCCCAACACACTGAAGTTCTACACCTTCTACCATACAGCACTTCATAAGGTGCCATGCCAATGCTAGTCTGATAATTATTATTGTAAGGAAACTCCATCAGAGCCAAATAATTATCCTAACCTCCTAGAAATCTAAAACATAACCCTATAACATATCTTCTAATATCTGTATAACCTGTTCAAATTGTCCATCTGCCTGGGGATGGAAAGCAGTACTAAACTTAACTTAAGTACCCAAAACCTTTTGTAGACTTTTCCAAAATCTTAAAGTAAATCGACGATCACAATAGAAATAATAGATAACGGTACTCCATACAGTCTTACTTTCTCATGTACATATAAGTTTACAACCCTATCTAAAGGATGGTCAGGATGAACAGGCAAAAAGTGAGCAGATTTAGTAAACTTATCCATAATCACCCATATAACATCATGTTTCCTTTGAGTGAGAGGAAGTCCAATTACAAAGTATATGGTAATGTTATCCCATTTATGTAACAAACCAAATGGAACCTGGTGCTCAGCTTTAACCTGCTGACATGTCAGACATTTAGCTATATAAACTACAACATCCCGTTTCATACCTGACCACCAGTAATGCTGCTTTAGATCTTGATACATCTTGTCTCCACTAGGATGCATAGTAAAGACTGTATTATGAGCCTCAAACAATAACTTTTTCTTCAGTTCATCATTAGCTAGCACTCATAATCAATCTTTATAATATAATTCACCATCTCCTTTCATAGAAATATTAGGTTGTTTATCTTCTTGAGTAGCCAAGATAAGTTATTGTAACTTATCATCAGCTCTCTGAGCATCACAAATCTTTTGTCTCAAAGTAGGCCTTGCTTTCAATTGAGCTATTAAAGCTTCGTCAGATACAAGTTCCCATTCACTCTGCTTAATTGATAATACTGAAATGGTCTTCTGACTCAGTCCACAATACAATTATAGTCTTTAAATAGTTCCAACCAACGTCATTGTCTCAAATTGGGTTCTTTCTGGGTCAGTAGATACTTCAGACTCCTATGATATGTGAAAATTCTACACCTTTCCTATACAAGTAGTGCTGCCAAATTTTTTAGGCAAACACTACTACTACAAGCTCCAGATCATATGCAGGGTAATTCTGTTCGTGTGACTTTAGTTGCCTAGAAGCATAAACAGCTCCCTTTCCATCCTGCATCAATACATAACCTAATCCATTTCTAGATGCATCACTAAACAAAACATACTCCTTACTAGAAATAGGTTGAACCAATACAGGAGCTTCAGTAAGCATACGTTTTAGTTTATCAAAACTATCCTGACATCTATCAGACCATTCATACTTCACTCCTTTCCATAACAGTTTAGTTAAAGGGGATGATATCACTGAGAACCCCTTCATAAATAAACGATAATAACCAACTAAACCTAGAAAAATTCTTACTTCTATCACACTTCATGGTGGCTTCCAATTAGCAATTGTTTCTATCTTACTAGGATCAACTCTAATCCCTTTAAAAGGGACAACATGTCCAAGAAAAGATAGCTCTTAAAGCCAAAAATCACACTTGCTCAGCTTAGTATACAACTATTTTTCCCGTAGGGTCTGTAACATAATTCGGAGATGCTCAGTATGTTCATGTTCATTTTTAGAATAAATCAGGATGTCATCTATAAAAACCATAACAAACTAGTCTAAATAAAGACTGAATACTCTATTCACCAGATCTATAAATGCTGCTGGAGCATTAGTTAACTTGAATGGCATTACCAGGAATTTATAATATCCGTAACGGGTCCTAAATGCAGTATTTGGTACATCCACACCCTTTACCCGAAGTTGATAGTAACCCAATCGCAGATTTATCTTAAAACACTCTTGAATATTTCAACTGATCAAATAGGTCTTCAATCCTTGATAATGGATACTTGTTCTTCATTATCACTATATTCAATTGCTTATAATCAATGCACATCTGTTGTGTACCATCCTTCTTCTTAATAAACAAAACCAGTGCTCCCTGCGGTGACAAACTGGGTCTAAAAAACCCTGTATCTAGAAGCTCTTGTAACTCCACTTTTAACTCCTTTAATTCAGTAGGAGCCATTTCACCACTGGAATATCTAGCAATTTACCACCCTCCTTCTTAGAATCCAGCACAAAAGCTAGATAAGCTTCATATTCCTTCCTAAGGAGCTTTCGATCTTGCATAACAGATACTAAATTAGTTGAATAACTAGTGCAGATGCCATGTAATACTATTTTAGGTTGATTAGGCTTTGTAAATGTAAGTTCCTTAGCTTTACAATCAAATACTTCTTGATGCTTGGATAACCAATCCATACCCAGAATCAAATCAAATTTATGAAAAGCCAATCCAATCAGATCTGCTACATATTCATTTCCTTGGATCATAATAGGATAGTTCTTAAACACCTTATTAACCAATATACTACTACCCAAAGGATTGGTTACATGAATGTCATACTTTAACTAATCTATAAACATCTCCTTATTAGACATTTATCCAACACAGATATAGGAAAGAGTAGATCATGGATTAATCAGTACATGCATTTTAGAATTAAAGAGAGAAACAATATCAGCAATGACATCAGGTGCATTCTGATCTTTATGAGCTTTCAATGCATAAGCTTAAGCCGAAGTAGAAGGCACAGCTGGTCGATCCATAGTTTCCGATTAGATACTCAGATTAGGTCTGTTCTGACCAAATCCTCCTTGACCTCTACCATGTCCTCTATTCCCAGCAGATGTATGAGAGACCTCCCTATGACTTGTGATGTCTAAGACTGTCTTAGAGGGCAATTGGTTATTATATGCTCAGTGCTACCACATCGGAAACATGTCACCTGTAACCCTCCAACAAACACCCCAATGATGCACAGAGCAATGAGGGCACTCTAAAGCACCGAAACCTTGGCCACCGGAGGAACCCCTACTAGTAATAGTCGATAAGGGAAAATTTTGTTGCCTTGCTGAAGCACAGATCTCTTAGAAAATTTTGGTGTAGAGGAAGCACCTTTTTGACTTCGGTTGCCTGAGGATTGACCTCCTGTAGTAAAGCTGCTTCGTTGACTCTTTTCTCTCTTGACCATCTCTTGCCTTTTTATTTTCATAGCAACTTGCACTAGCTGATGGTAATTCACTTGTTGTAAAAGGGTAAATGTCGCCAAATGCTCCTTAATGTAATCATTCTAACCATCCTCGAACTGATGACACCGGAACTACTCAGTAAGTACCAGTTCGGGGGCATACTTACTGATTCCATTAAATTCCTCAGCAATCGATAAGTTTCTCTACTTCAAATTCAAAAATTGCTTCCACTTCTCCTTTCTATAAGCCACGATAACATACTTAGCTTTGAACTCTTATGTAAAGAAATCCCAAGTTAGAGGCACCAGTAGCTGAGGATTTCTTAAAATGAACTTCCACCACTCGTAGGCTGCTCCTTAAAGACGAGAAGCAGCACAGTGCACCATCTAATCTAATGGACAACTGATTTCGTCTAACACCCTCTTAACTTTCTCTATCTATAACTCATCTCTTGTAGATTCCTCCAAATATGTCCCAGTACATTCCTCAGCTCCATACTTCTGCAACTGGTCAATCAAAGCCTTAGGTGCAGTCATACAATGCAGTAATGTCATCATATCCTGAGCAACTTAACTAAAGCCTCTCCCTGACCTAAAGGAGGAGGTGGCACCTTAGCTTCACCTCGATTGACCACAAAGGGTCCAAATATCGATGGACGAGATCGCTCAGATTATTACTCTCAGCAACCTCATCAATGACTTCGTGAGATCTTTGCATCTTTAACTATGTAATCAAAATATGGGAAAAACTGCATTAGGCCAAAACATCACTTTTACACTTAACTATAAGTAGTAATTAAGCGCTAGTTAAACCAAAATCGCCTAAACCATGCTCTGATACCAAAAAAAATGTAACACCCAAATACCCCCAAGAAGAATATATGAATGCCACACAAATAGTATAAATGAACCAAAGCATTCTAAATCTTCCTTTAGCAATTTAGACAAGCATACACTATATTTCATTCCAAGTTGAGTTACAAACAAAATACATTATATACATTGAACTTAATACAAACATGTCTTAAATCCCAATTTATCCTATAGTATAGTTATTACAAACCTTCAAACAAATTCAAAAGTCATCATTTATCAGATACAACTCAAAAACGAACAATCTCAAGTATAAATTTTGTCAAAACAAAACTTAATCTTCTTGGCCACTACGGTTGATATTGTCCTAGTCTCAAGTCTTCTTAACAAAACCTACATGGGGCAAAATCCACCGTGCTAAGCATATAGCTTAGCAGGGAAAAACTTAACACATATAATCCAGCAATTGTTTCTAACAATTGTCTAGCATTCCCATATAATAAATCATATCAAATCTTAGATAACCTTTAATTGTTAAAATTATTAAACATCCGAATATCATTTGCAACAGAACATAATATAACATGTTAGAATGGAATATATAATATTCTTTCTTTAAACTTACTCATATCCGAACAGAATATCAGAATCACAAAACAGAACCTTAAAGTATCTGAATAAATTTTATTTACTTCATAACAACATTTAGTTGCATCAGAACTGAATTTAACTTATATCAGACTTGAACATATCAAAACACAAATAAGTTAGTCTATTAATCTTTTTTACAGAAGTGGGTAATGGGACTAATACAAAGGATACCATGATCGGTATCACAGAATAGGAGAGACTTAAGTTTCATTAACAAATGACACCAAAGTGTTAGAGATAGGAGACACCAAAGTGTCAAAACAAGAGACACCAAAGTGTCACAGGAGCAACTGCAAACCCTTCTAAGTATGCCTAGTTACCCACAACTAGGACTTGACAGTCCTAAAAACAATCCATTTCAAATTTCACAATCATAAGCAAAAGATGTTATGTCATTATTCTAGTTTCCTTAAATTGAACTTATAAATACAAATCCAACTAAGCTTGCCTAATAACGTAATCATTTGCAATAATGTACCATTAAAGTCATTTTGTGTTTAAACATTCCATAACATGAAATAAAGCTCCATTTGTAACAAATATAATTCACATAAAATAAACCTTTTAAAATACATTGGTATTCAAAATAACACATTCAACTTTAAACATATCATTCCTTTCAACTTTAAACACAAGATTAATTAACCTCACATTCTTTAAGTAATTACCTCCATAAATAAACCATAACTCAATTATATTTTTCACAATTAATGTAACATTATCTAGGTTTATTTTTAACCTCAACTCAGTTTAATAACAATTACACAACCAAGTTTAGCATTTTTATTCCTAATTTTCTTAGGACAAGTTTCGGGTAAAATTTGTATGGCTATTTTGACATAGAAACTAAGGCTTGTAAGCAATGTGTTCTTTTAGACAAATGTTCCTGTATATCTTAAGTTTCTAATGATCTATAGTTCATACAATTTGATTCAATACCAGAAGTTATACTCAATATACTAAAAACTTAGTACATTTGAATTTTGGGTAGTGCATAATCATGCACTCAAAATTGTACAACTCATATCTCTCGATTCCAGTATCCAAAAATTACAAATTTTATACCAGTTGAAAACTAAAAGAATAAGATACAATTGTTTTTAATAAAACTTTGTCTGGTTTGGCCTACATCAATACAGTTTATTCAATAACATTAGGATATGATTTCTGTCTCGGGTAGTGCTATAGCCTAAGCCAAAACTCAATTTCAAGCTAAATTTCAAGACCCTTGAGGACAAAATTCAAATTCTATTCCTTCATGAAAGTTGTAGACCTATGTATTTAGTTTGACTTACAACTAAAAACACCCCATTTAAACATCTTCAAGTTAAGTAATGGCCAAAATACCAATGTCTGTACAGTGAAACCTATTCAATGAGACTACTACAATTAACTCACATCTTACACCTTCAACCACCCCTTCACCAAAATTCATGAATTCCACTTCAATTACAACTTATTAATGCCTCAATTACACATCAATTTTTTGTCCAGAACTAATTCCAAATTCATTCAATAACAGCTCGTAATCCTTATCTTTCATAAATTAAAACTGAAACAGTATATGCCAAACCAGAATAATTTTTCCAGTACCTAATGTTCAACATTGTCACACATATTTTTGGTCCTCATTAAGTATCATAAAACTTATATGAATACATGCTATCAAGTGTAGAAATCCCTTACCTCTTTCACTTCAAAGAACTAGCTGAACCAACCCTTCTAAACAACCAGCACATACCTAAGTTTAATGTGCAACTTTTAGCATCAATGAGGTAATAATACATAGAATCACAAGACCTATTTCTTAATGAAATAACTTACAAAGATTCCAAAGGTTGTTGATCCAAACTCCATCAAAATTCCAAAAGTTAGAGAAAACATGGGAGTTTCGATGGAAAGAAGGAAGCAAAATGAAGAAAGAACAAAACATAAAGTGTTTCCAGTAGAAACTTGCTTCATCACCATCTAGGTGTCACTCCCACCGTAAGGCATATGTCTTCTTTGCATGTGTCACATATGTCCTACACTTAAGCTACTATTTGTCACCCTTCCATTAAACCATTTGTCACTAAGTGAATGCTGCCAAATTCCATAATTTAATTAGGCCACTTGTCACTTTATTAACAATTCCATTTGTCACATTCTTGCTAAGCCATTTGTCACACAATGGATTATGCCAAATATCAATGTATTAGCTATGCCAAATGTCACTAATTCTTAGGGTTAGTCATTCTAATTTCCATTTATCAACTTAACTTGTTACTTGATAATTTTCCTAGTCCAAATATACATTTAAATACCTCAATTTAATGAAAGTTGAAGTGATGAGATCTTATTATAAGAATGCTAGTAATTTAAGTAAATTTATAATTTAAGTAAATATAATAATATATTAAATTTGACAAAGTAAAAACATGCAAGAGTTGGAGAATTGTGTGTGACAAAAAAAATTTTCAACTTCTTTCAATTCGTATAATAAATAGATCCTATTGAATGAATAAAAATAGTAAGAGTCTATCAGACAATAAAGCCTTTCAAACGACAGCAGCCTTTTAGGTGAGAGGAGTCTTTTGTGGAATAGAACCACGCTTAAACGAAAGGAGCCTCCTGAATGAAAAATCCTACTAAAACAATTTGAAAACAGAAGATGCCTGTTAAAATTGAAATGAAACTTTTCTAAGTTAAAAACGGAAGGAGCAACTTGCTAAAAAGAACACACACATACTATGATGAGGAAATTTAAAAGTTAAATAGAGAGAGAAGAAGAGGGTCGCAGTCAATTTATACTATTTCAGCTTACAATCCAAGCATGCGTCCAGTCCCCAAGTATCCAACTTGAGTTTCTCACTATAAAAACCGAAATACTAAACAAGCCTCTTCAAGCTCATGAGTACATAATTTTTCAAGGTTCTCTATCCTTCCAAACTAGTAAGTATTTAGCTAGCCTCTACAAGCTGTCAACAGATGAAAATGTAATTTGCTTGATATGAGCTTCAATGATTCTCTAAAAATTTTCACTTTCTAAAGCACAAGAGATTTGACAATGATATTACTTTCAAAAGTATTGATACTATGAATGTAATTTGATATTTTTTCTTGTTCACTCTTCTTGTTCTCAACTGCATTGTTTCTTCCTTAAGTAGGCATTTCCTTCAACTAGTTGTTGCATCATTTCTATTATTAGGTTAATTTTGTGTCATTAATATCTTTGTTAGAATCTTCAATCTTCAACCATTAAGAAAAAAATATGGCAATGTCTAGGAAATATATGATTAGTAGTATCCTTTTGAATATTGTAAACAAAATAAGATAAGTTCATAAAAGGAGGTTCCTACTAGAAAGGAACCATATATCCTACGATTTTATTTCCTTTTGAGAAATTGTATCATTACTTATACAAGGAATTAAATCCAATTTCAATTTTGAATTATTATATAGTTATCATCAAAATCATTAAAAATAAACCTTGAGCTAAAAATATCCCCATTTTTTATGATGACAAGAAATAATAAATATATTTTTCAAGATTTAAAGAGATAATAGATGGTTTCGAACGATACATATGACTTTTATATGCTCAGATATAATTATAAGGAGTTTGTTTCTTAAGAAAGGAACCTACCATTTATATATCTTAGATTTTCAAAAGTTCAATAGAAAAATCAATCACAAATATAATCGAGGCAGTATTGAGAAATATAAATTAAGAAATATATCATCACATATGTAGAAATATGCAAAAAAAATCCTCATAAACTCTCCCCCTTGTCATTATCAAAAAATAAAGTATAGGGAGGAAGGAACTATCACAAGTTCAAATAATCCAGACATAAAATAATAGCAACAGAGTTAACGAAGGGATTCAAAGATTTTTTTGAGCAAAATTTGCATGTCAAGAAGCTGATTTTGCATTTTATTTGATTTTTATCACATCTATTCTTGATTGGCTTGAATGTTCTATAGTTTTTGATGGAGTTATCAATAAATTTGTTAATAGAGTAAGCTATTTTAGTGAGAATTTTAAGAAATTATATGAAGGTAGTTTTGATTAACCTAATGAAAGTTGAAGTGATGAGATTTTATTATGAGAATAAAAGCAATTTGAGTAATTGTAATAATATATTAAATGTGATAAAATAAACGCATGCAAGAGGGGATGAATTGTGTGTGGCAAAAAAATTTCACAAGATCTTTCAATTCGTATAATAAATAGATCCTAGTTAACAAATAAAAATTGTGGTATAGGACCATGGTTAAACAAAAGGAGCCTACTGAATAAAAAATCCTGTTAAAATAAATTGAAAATAGAAGGTGCCTATTAAAATAAAAAGGCACTTCTTGCAAGTGGAAAATCGAATGAGCCTCTTGCTAAAAAGAATACACACAAAATATAATGAGGAAATTTAAAATTTAAAGAGAGAGAAGAAGTAGGACGCAGTCGATTTATACAGGTTTAGCTCACAATCCAAGCCTATGTCCAGTCTCCAAATATCCAACTTGAGTGTTTCACGATAAAAGCCTAAGTAGTAATTTGACGAGCATCTCCAATATCATAAGTACATAATTTTTCAAGGTTTTCTAACCTTCCAAACTAGTAGTATTTAGCTAGTCTCTACAAGCTATCAACGGATGAAAATGTAATTTGCTCGAGATGAGCTTCAATGATTTCTCTTTAAAAATTAACTTTCTAAAACACAAGAGATTTGACAGTGAGATCACTTTCAAAAGAATTGATATTGTGAATGTAATTTGAGAATTTTTCTTGATAACTCTTCTTGTTCTCTAGTGCACTGTTTCTTCCTTAAGCAAGCATTTCCTTTAACTAGTCGTTGCATCATTTCTATTTTTAGGTTAATTTTGTTTCTTTTATATCTTTATTAGAATCTTCAATCTTCAACCGTTAAGAAAAAAATTATGGCAATGTCTTGAAAATATAGGATTATCAGGATCCTTTCGAATATAGTAAACAAAATAAGGTAAGTTCATAAAAACAGGCTCTTGTAAGAAAGGAAGCATATATCCTATGATTTTATTTCCTTTTGAGAAATTGTATCATTACTTATACAAGGAAATAAATCCAATTTGAACTTTGAAATATTATATAGTTATCATAAAATTTGCTAAAAATAAACTTTGAGCTTACAATTTAGCCCTTTTTGATGATGAAAAGCAATAGCAAATATATTTTTTACTATTCAAAGAGATAATAGATGATTTCAAAAGATACCTATGACATTTATATGCCCAGATAAATTAGAAGGAGCCTGTCTCTTAGGATAGGAACCTATCATTTACATATCACATATTTTCAAAAGTTTAACAACAAAATCAAGCACATACATAATCAAGGCAGCATTGAGAAAAATGCATTGAGAAATATATCATCATATATGTAGAAATATGAAAAAAATATAACCTCATAAACTCCCCCCCCCCTGTCATTATAAAAAAATAGAGTATAGGGAGGAAGGAACTATCACAAGTTTGAATAAGTCAAGCATAAATGAATAGCAATAGATTTTATGAAGGGATTCCAAGATTTTTCTCAACAAAATCTATATATCAAGAAGCTGATTTTGCATGAGATCTATTTTTTTCTCGCATCTATTCTTGATTGGCTTGAATGCTCTGTAGCTGTTGATGGAGTTATCAATAAATTTGTTAAAAGACTATGTTATTCTAGTGAGAATTTTAAGAAATTATGTGAAGGTGGTTTTGTTTAACCTAATGAAAGTTGAAGTGATGAGATCTTATTATGAGAATGTTAGTAATTTGTGTAAATATAATAATATATTAAATGTAATAAAGTAAACACATGCAAGAGGGCGTGAATTCTATGTGAAAAAAATTCACAAGATTTTTAATTCGTATAATAAATAGATCCTAGTTAACGAATAAAAATTGTAAGAGCTTGTCAGACGATAAAGCCTTTTAAACAACATGAGCCTTTTAGGTGATAGGAGTCTTTTGTGGGATAAAACCATGGTTAAATGAAAGGAGCCTACTGAATGATAAATAACTGAGGAAGTGACTTGGGAAACAAAAGAGCACATGAGGAAGCAATATCCCCATCTATTCGAACAATCAAGTAAGAATTTCGAGAAAAAAATTTCTTTTAAAGAGGGGACAATTGTAACATCTCGTTACCCATATTAGGGTTTGAACAATATAAAAATGAGAGATTACTAAGAGATTACAAATGCATTTCATGTTCATTCATAATATGCCATACCCATACACGTGAATATAGATATTTTTGCCCATGAAAATGATTGTACATGCATTCATTGACATTCGAGTATAATTAACTTATGTATGTGGAATGTGATTTTTATTGAGAATTGTCGTTTATTTGTATTGAAAATTGATTTGGAGAGTGTATCTTCTGATTTTGAATTTTGGGTGAATTTTAAGAATAATTTCCAAAAGTGTTTAATATTAGTAAACTAGGAAGTTAATGGATGAAAAATAGAAATAAGAATTAAAAGATAAAAAAGAAATTTTGGAGATGACTTTAGAATATATGAGTTAAAGATGTTATTGAAAACTTTAGAGATAATTCGAACAAAAAGATGGGAGTTATGGGATTAGTTTAATAAGAACTTAGTTTAATGCCCTAGAAGATGGATGAGTGACTAGTGTCACTTTCCTAGTTTAAGATTAGTATATTATATTTGAAAGACCAAGTCAAGTTTCTTGTCACTAGAAAGACTAAATTACTATTTTTGTCTTCATCTTCTTCGTGACTGTCTTCTTCAACTTTCTTCCTCTATACGAAGTTTTTCATCAAACCTTCACCAAACTACACCTATTTTTATTTGTTCATTTCTACTCCCACCTTGCTTTTTCCTTCCATTTACATTAAGAAAAAGAGAGGAAAAAGAAGAGAAAACAGTAATTTCAAAAGAAGAGGAAGAAGCGCGATCGTGCTTCTACACGATCGTTATTTTGGGAGAGAAAGTGGAAAACAAGATCTTGCTTCTACATAATCATGACTTTCCACTAGCGTCTAAAGAACCATAATCACGCTTCTACATGATCGTGACTTTTCACATGCAACAGAAAACTCATGATCGTCCAGATGCACGATCGTGACTTCTATGGCTGGAGAAAAATTTGAACATCTTTTGATCTTTTGGCCATATCTTCTTCTCCCAACCTCCAAATTACATGGAACTTAATCCATTAGACTCGAAACACATTGTTTTATATTTCTACCAAAATTTATAACAATCTGAAATAATTTGGGAGAGATTGAGTATTAAATGTGGGACAAAAATGATGAGAAGTTCTGGAAAATTGATGAATGAAGTATTTTCATAAAACAAGCTTTGGTATTTCGACAATATTTTGTTTTTTAGTTATCTAAATGAGATAATTATTGATTTTCAATAACCTAGAGACATGGAGATACAAATCTTCTGAAGAAATAGAATTTTATTTCAGTCTTTAAATTTCTGGATGGAAGTTGAGTATAGGGCACTATTTTAGTATAAGAACAGTCCAAAAATGTGTGGGGTATAACTTTCACCATAAAAACCCAATTAGTAATTTGGCGAGCCTCTTCAAGCTCATGAGTACATTTTTTCATGGTTCTCTAAGCTTCCAAACTAGTAGTATTTAGCTAGCCTCTACAAGCTGTCAATAAATGAAAATGTAATTTTCTCGATATGAGCTTTAATGGTTTCTCTAAAACAAATTCACTTTTTAAAGCGCAAGAGATTTGATAATGATATCACTTTCAAAAGTATTGATACTGTGAATGTAATTTGAGAATTTTTCTTGTTTGCTCTTTTTATTCTCAACCACATTGTTTCTTCCTTAAGTAGGCACTTCCTTCAACTAGTTGTTGCATCATTTCTGTTCTTAGGTTGATTTTGTTTCTTTGATATTTGTATTATAACCTTCAATCTTCAACTGTTAAGAAAACAAAGTATTGCAATGTATCAAAAATATATGATTAGCAAGATCCTAGGTAAGTTCATAAAGCGAGGTTTCTGCTAGAAAGGAAACATATATTCCATTATTTTATTTCCTTTTTGAAAAATTGTATCATTACTTATACAAGGAAATAAATCCAATTTGAATTTTGAAATATTATATAAATAAACCTTGAGCTAACAGTCTAATCATTTATGATGACGAAAAGTAAGAAAATTTATATTTTTCAAGATTCAAAGAGATAATAGATGATTTCGAAAGATACTTATGACTTTCATATGCTCAGATACAATTACAAGGAGCCTGTCTCTTAAGATAGGATCCTATCATTTATATATCACATATTTTAAAAAGTTCAACAGCCAAATCAAGCACATATATAATCGAGGCAGCAATGACAAAAATGCATTGAGAAATATATCATCATATATGTATAAATATGCAAAAAAATACAACCTCATAAACTTTCTCCCTTTGTCATTATAAAAAATAGAGTATAAGGATGAAGGAACTATCACAAGTTCGAATAAGTTAGGTATAAAAGAATAGCAACAGAGATAATGAAGGGATTCCAAGATTTTTCTTAGCAAAATCTACATGTAAAGAAGATAATTTTACAAGATATCTATTTGCACTCGCATCTATTCTTGATTAGCTTGAATGCTCCGCAGTCGTTGATGGAGTTATCAATAAATTTGTTAAAAGAGTATGTTATTCTAGTGAGAATTTTAAGAAATTATTTGAAGGTAGTTTTAATTAACCTAATAAAAGTTGAAGTGATGAGATCTTATTATGAAAATGTTAGTACTTTGAGTAAATAAAATAATACATTAAATCTGATAAGGTAAACACATGTAAAAGGGGGTGAATTGTGTGTGAAAAATTTTTGCATGTTCTTTCAATTTGTATAATAAATAGATCCTAGTTAACGAAAAAAATAGTAGGATCTTGTTAGATGATAAAGCCTTTTAAACAATAGGAGCCTTTTAGGTGATAGGAGTCTTTTGTGGGATAGGACCAAGTTTAAGCAAAAGGAGCCTACTTAATGATAAATCCTGTTAAAATAATTTGAAAACAAAAGACGTCTATTAAAACTCAAAGGAACCTTTAGCAAGCTAAAAATTGAAGGAGCCACTTATAAAAATGAAGGAGCCTATTTCTAAAAAGATTACACGCATAATATAATAAGGAAATTTAAAAGTTAAAGAGAGAGAGAAGAAGAAGGAAGCAGTCGATTTATGTTAGTTTAGCTTGTAAACCAAGCCCGCGCTCAGTCCCTAAGTATCTAACTTAAATCTTTCACTATAAAAACCTAAGTAATAATTTGGTGAGTCTCTTCAAGCTCATGGGTACATATTTTTCAAAGTTCTCTAACCTTCCAAACTAGTAGTATTTAGCTAGCCTCTACAAGTTATCAACAGATGAAAATGTAATTTGCTCGATGTGAGCTTCATTGATTTCTCTAAAAAAAATTCACTTTCAAAAGTATTGATACTGTGAATGTAATTCGAGAATTTTACTTGTTCACTCTTCTTGTTCTCAATTACATTGTTTCCTCCTTAAATAGGCATTTCCTTCAACTAGCCATTGCATCATTTCTATTCTTATGTTGATTTTGTATCTTTGATATCTTTGGTAGAATCTTCAATCTTCAACCGTTAAGGAAAAAAATGGCAATGTCTCGGAAATATAGGATTAGCAAGATCCTTTTGGATATTGTAAATAAAATAAAGTAAGTTCACAAAAGGAGGTTTATGCTAGAAAGGAAGTATATGTCCTATGATTTTATTTCCTTTCGAGAAATTGTAAAATTACTTATACAAGGAAATAAATCCAATTTGAATTTTGAAATATTATATAGTTATCATCAAAATTGTTACAAAAAAAACTTGAGCTAACAATCTCCCCTTTTTTTATGATGACAAGCAATAATAGATATATTTTTCAAGATTCGAAAAGATAATAGATGATTTGGAAATATACCTATTACTTTTATATGCTCAGATATAATTAAAAGTAATGAACCTATCATTCATATATCACATATTTTCAAAAGTTTAACAGCAAAATCAATCACATATATAATCGAGGCATCATTGAGAAATATGCCTCGAGAAATATATCATCATATATGCATAAATATGCAAAAATATATATCCTCATAAACTCTCCCCCTTTGACATTATCAAAAAAAATAGAGTATAGGGAGGAAAGAATCATCACAAGTTCAAATAATCCAGGAAAAAAAGAATAATAGCAGATTTAACAAAGCAATTCAAAGATTTTTCTAAGCAAAATTTGCATATCAAGAAGCTGATTTTGGATGTTATCTATTTGTTCTCACATCTATTCTTAATTGGCTTGAATGTTCTATAGTTATTGTTGGAATTATCAATAAACTTGTTAAAAGGTTATGTTATTCTAGTGAGAATTTTAAAATTATGTGAAGGTAGTTATGATTAACCTGATGAAAGTTGAAGTGATGAGATCTTATTATGAAAATGTTAGTAATTTGATTAAATATAATAATATATTAAACGTGATAAAGTAAACATATGCAAGAGGGGGTGAATTGTGAGTGACAAAACAAGTTCTTTCAATTTGTATAATAAATAAATCCTAGTTAACAAATAAAAATAGTAAGAGTCTATCAGATGATAAAGCCTTTTAAATGATAAGAACCTTTTAGGTGATAGGAGTCTTTTATGGGATAAGACTATGTTTAAACGAAAGGATCCTACTGAATGATAAATCCTATTAAAACAATTTGAAAATAGAAGATGCTCATTAAAACTGAAAAGAACCTCTTGAAAGATGAAAGCAGAAGGAACCTCTTATAAAAGTGAAGAAGCCTCTTTCTAAAAAGAACACACGCACAGTATAATGAGAAAATTTAAAAGTTAAAAGGAGAGAGAAGAAGAAGGATGTAGTCTATTTATACTAGTTTGGCTTATAACCGAAGCCTGCATCTAGTCCCCAAGTATCCAACTTGAGTGTTTCACTATAAAAACCCAAGTAATAATTTGGCGAGTCTCTTCAAGCTCACGAGTACATATTTTTTAAGGTTCTCTAACAGTCAAAACTGGTAGTATTTAGCTAGCCTCTACACACTGTCAACATATGAAAATGTAATTTTCTCAATGTAAGCTTCAATGATTTCTCCATAAAAATCACTTCTAAAGCACAAGAGATTTTACAATGATATCACTTTCAAAAGTATTGTATCTTTGATATCTTTGTTAGAATCTTCAATCTTCAACTGTTAAGAAAAAAATATGGCAATATCTCGAAAAGATAGGATTAGCAAAATCCTTTTAGATATTGTAAACAAATAAAGTAAGTTCAGAAAAGGAGGTTCCTGCCATAAAGGAAGCATATATCCTACGATTTTATTTCCTTTTGAGAAATTATATCATTACTTATACAAGAAAATAAATCCAATTTGAATTTTGAAATATTATATAGTTATCATCAAAATCGTTAAAAATAAACCTTGAGCTAACAATCTCACCCTTTTTAATCATGACAAGCAATAATAGATATATTTTCTAGATTTAAAGAGATAATAGATGATTTGGAAAGATACCTATTACTTTTATATGCTCGGACATAATTAAAAGGATGAACCTATCATTTATATATCACATATTTTCAAAAGTTCAACAGCAAAATCAATCACTTATATAATCAAGGCAGTATTGAGAAATAAGCACTTAGAAATATATCATCATATATGCAGAAATATGCAAAAAATTATATCCTCATAAAGTCTCCCCTTTTGCCATTATAAAAAAAAGAGTATAGGGAGGAAGGAACTATCACAAGTTCGAATAAGCCAACTATAAAAGAATAACAACAGAGTTAATGAAGGGATTCAAAGTTTTTTCTCAACAAAATTTGTATTTCAAGAAGCTGATTTTGAATGGTATCTATTTGTTCTCTCATCTACTCTTAATTGGCTTGAATGTTCTACAATTGTTAATAGAGTTATCAATAAATTTGTTAAAAAAGTATCTTATTCCTGTGAGAATTTTAATTGATGAGATCTTATTATGAAAATGTTAGTAATTTGATTAAATATAATAATATATTTAATGTGATAAAGTATACATATGAAAGAGGGGGTGAATTGACTGTAGGAAAATTTTTGCAAGTTCTTTCAATTAATATAATAAATAGATCCTAGTTAATAATTAAAAATAGTAGGGGTTTGTTAGATGATAAAGCCTTTTAAACTATAGGAATCTTTTAGGTGATAGGAGTCTTTTGTGGGATAGGACCATCCTTAAATGAAAGGAGCCTACTGAATGATAAATCTTGTTAAAACAATTTGAAAACAAAAGACGCTTGTTAAAACTGAAAGGAACCTTTAGTAAGTTGAAAATAGAAGGAGCCTTTTATAAAGGTGAATGAGCCTCTTGCTAAAAGGAACACATGCACAATATATTGAGAAAAATTAAAAATTAAAGAGATAGAGAAGAAGAAGGACGCAGTCGATTTATACTGGTTTAGCTTACAACCCAAGAATGCGTCCAGTCCCCAAGTATCCAACTTGAGTGATGCACCATAAAAACGCAAGTAGTAATTTGACGATCCTCTTCAAGCTCACGAGTACATATCTTTCAAGGTTCTCTAACCTTCCAAACTAGTAATATTTAACTAGCCTCTACAAGCTGTCAACAAATGAAAATGTAATTTTCTCAAAATGAGCTTCAATGGTTTCTTTAAAAAAAATCACTTTCCAAAGCCCAAGAGATTTGATAATGATGTCACTTTCAAAAGTGTTGATACTGTGAATGTAATTTGAGAATTTTTCTTGTTCACTCTTCTTGTTCTCAATTGCATTGTTTCTTCCTTAAATAGGCATTTCCTTCAACTAGTCATTGCATCATTTCTGTTTTTATATAGCTTTCTTATCTTTGATATCTTTTTTAGAATCTTCAATCTTCAACTGTTAAGAAAAAATATGACAATGTCTCGAAAATATAGGATTAGCAGGATCCTTTCAAATATTGTAATAAAAATAAAGTAACTTCACAAAAGGAGGTCCTGCCAGAAAAGAAGCATATATCCTATGATTTTGTTTCCTTTCGAGAAATTGTATCATCACTTATACAACGAAATAAATCCAATTTGAATTTTGAAATATTATATTGTTATCATCAAATTTGTTAAAAATAAACCTTGAACTAACAGCCTCCCCCTTTTTGTTAACGACAAGCAATAATAGAAATATTTTTCAAGATTCAAAGAGATAATAGATGATTTGGAATGATACCTATGACTTTTATATGTTTAGACATAATTAGAATGAAGGAACCTATCAATTATATATCACAGATTTTCAAAAGATTGAGAACAAAATCAATCACATATATGATCGAGGCAATATTGAGAAATATGCATCTAGAAATATATCATTGTATATGCAAAAATATGTAAAAAAAAATATATATCCTTATAAACTCTCCCCCTTTGTCATTATCAAAAAAATAGAGTATAGGAAGGAAGGAACTATCACAAGTTCGAATAAACCAGGCATAAAAGAATAGCAACAGAGTTAATGAAGGGATTTAAAGATTTTTCTCAGCAAAATATGCATGTCAAGAAGTTGATTTTAGAGAATAAATAATAACAAAATAATGAGAATCTAACAATCAGTAGAAACAAATCTTGGTTTCTGGTCTCCTTCATTATTGAACGTGCGTTGATCATTCGACATTAGAAATAATCAATTTTTTAGTTAAGCATTCATCGTGGTATATTTCTTTACCTATAGTTAACTAAAACATGTATTCGAATTAACCCTTATTAATCAATAACCTGGATATGATTTCAGATTTAATTAATTAATAGCTTTACAAATCAAGAAAATCAATGAACTAGACAACATACATACGATGTTTATTTAGCCTAGATAACTATTTTTCCTAGAATCACATCCCTAACGTAATAGATAAAAATCCTAGTCACTAATTTTGATTAAAATAAGTAAATGTCATCCTGTTTAATCTAGCGATTAATTGAATAAAATCACAAACTAGTTGTGCACCTATCTGTAAAATCAAACAATCAAATAATAACCCAGAAAAATAATTAATATTTGACTAATAAATCGATTAAAGTAAAGAACGAAAGTCTCACAACATTCAAAGTTCAATTACTAGGATTCCATAAATAAATAAATAAAAATTTAGTTACCCAACATCAGAATTTTACCTAACTATTTGGTACTGTCAAGGGCGCTTGGACTGTCACGAATGTTCTTCTCTTCTTTTCACGCTAGCCCTCTTCTCTCTGTCGTAAGCCCTCTATTCTCCTCTCTTTGTTACTGTAGCTTTGACGGGACAATTAAACCTTGATGGACCACCTCACTATTCACACCTCTCTTAAAACCCTCCTTCTAGACATCTACGTCTTAGTTGCTTATTGTGCATCCGTGTGTCGTCATTCCTTTCTCCCCATCATGTTCTGCATTACATTTATATCTTGGCTATGCATCATCTTAGGCTTCGCGTGAAATGCAAATAGCTGTGTGTTTTGGCATGCGTTGGGTTTAGGTTCCTGCATCCATCCTACTACACTGTGTTTATTAATGTGTTTCTTTTGACTGCATCATTTTTCCTAGTCCACTTCTCTCAGCTATCATTTTGAACTCTCATCTTAATTGTACCTTACATTGCTGTATTGTCTTCTTTCTCTAAATGTTTGCACGCTACGCCATTTTACTGATTGCATGTTAGCCTAACGACTGCATTTCGTTTATTCCAACTGATGCGTCCACCCACTTGGTTTCACTACACGAGGCTATGTCTAGTTAGATTCAATGCCTAGTTGATCTATTTTTATCCCAAAATCTTCGTAGTTCTTTCTATTTGGTTTCAAAATACTCCTTAACATAAAACAAGATTAATTCCCTTTAAGTATAACTTTAAACCTCAAAAACAAAGAAAACTAACACACAAAAAGATAGAAAATAAAGACACTAACAAACTCCCCCACACTTAACCTTTTTCTCACCCTCGAGCAAATTAAACACGACCATCAAATTCTATCAATTCGTTTTCAAAGAAACTAAGCTCATACAATCATTCAAACTTTGTCCAATCGAATGTCAAGCTACTACACACATCATGTTTAGTTTTCATTAGTGTACATAAACAAACTCAACTTATGATACTATCATTTAAAGATAAGCATAAACTCACAATGGATTTTCCTTACAGAATTCACTCATTTCACTCAATTGTTCATAGGTTGTGTTTCGCTTAAAACTCCCTATAGGAAATCACACTACTATAGGATTGCAAATACACCAATTCTCTTCTATAGTTATTACATGCTAAAATAGATCAAAAGGGATTTATTTGAGAATGTAATAGGGCTAAGGTTAAGGTGAGTCAAAGGGGGTTTGAGGGGTTCTTCATAAGTAGTCATAAAGCACCAAATATACAAAGGGACAACAAAATATATTTCTAAGAATTGCATGTAAACAACTAACTGCTCAACACTTATTATTTCTACTATACTTTATTCTTTTATTTTTGTCTTCTTATTTTTTAAGTTAAGGAAACAATTAATAATAACAGTAGCTAAATACAATATGCTCTATGAGTAGAAGTATCAATAAACTAGTATTAGAAAAAATATAGCCAAAAGTCACAAAACTAGCTAACTTAGTACTTTATCAAACTTATGAATAGGTAAGGCTAATAGGGTTTGATGTTTTGGAATGAGCTGTTTTCTTTAAGAAACAAAAGGGGTAAAGGCTCAAAGGGATTTGCAAGAATAAGATAGGTGGGTCATTTAAGTCCAAGGTTAAAAGAAAAAGGGCGTTAATCATTTCTATCTAACATGCATCTAATAGATTCAAACCGATTCAGAGCATGTTCTGAAGATTATCACCTAAAGGAGTATCACACACACAAAGAAATTAAATGACTTTTGAATGGATTCATATAAGCTCAATTCATCACATAGGCTCAATTAAAAATCCATTATGCTTTTATACATTACCTAATCACTCAAGCATCAATTTCTGAGTAAGTTTATGTAACCAACTACATTAATCGATCAGTATGATTCACCTTCTATTCAATTGGCCTTATTTGACTTCAAGCACGCAATTCAGTCTCATTCCAACTATTAAGATAGAATTTCATAGTTTAACACACATCATATGCAAATTAAAAGACAAAAAGAAAAAAAATTAATCAAAATGAACAAAGAAACAATAACAGTAAATTCAAAACACACAATCACACAAACATTCATTGTTCCCCCCCACACTTAATCTACATTGTCCTCAATGTACTCGCAAAAAAGAAAAATACAAGAAAATAAAGGTGTAAGAATCTTCTCTGTTAATGCATCAAGGTGTTGGTGGAAAAGGCCGTCGAAATTTCTGTTGTTCGAAGAGAGCGAGCTGGTTGTGCTCGAATCTTCCCAATGTAGAGTAAACTAGCTCAGCTAGTTCAATTTCTTCTGCAGTTTCAATCTGTAAATTCTCATAATACGGTTTCAATCGGTGTCCATTAACTTTAAACACTTTAAAAGTGTCCAAACTTTGAATTTCAATTACACCATGTGAGAAAACATTAGTAACAACAAATGGACCTATCAAACGAGATCGTAATTTACTAGGAAAGAGCTTTAGTTTAGAGTGATAAAGAAGGACCTTTTGACCTATGGAAAATTCTTTTC
>JANSVA010349951.1:0-13060 GCA_025504915.1 Erythroxylum reticulatum | reverse complement strand
GCACATTTTCTTGATGTCATGGCCAATATAATGAAGTATGATAAAATTGGACATGATGTTTTGTGTAAAGGACACCAGTATATGTTTCTCAATATGGACGATGGAGGACAAAGAAGGAATGAGTAGATTGTCATCTAGTAAAAGCTTTCCATAGACGATGTTGGGAGATTATGATAGAACATTGTTGCTTCCATTAATCTAATGGTTAAAACCACTCAAGAAATGTCCATCACAAAGAGCTTCGATTTTTTATGTCACAAATATATTGATAGGCTAAAGAGGAGATATAGTGACAACATAAGCATAAACGGTAGAGAGTTCCCAAAGATACCATAATATGTTTTCAAAAAGAGGATCATGGAGAAAAGTCACATTAAGGTAAGGTGCTTTGAGGTTGAACATTGTGGGACTTCCAAGAGATTCATGTTCATGAAGAAAATGATGCAAATAATAAAACAAACTCATACGAGCAAGTGAGGCAACTTCAGGAATACTAGTGGGTGTACTAGCAATAGGAGGAAAATATTTCTTTATGACGGCAAAGAGATGTTGACTAGCCATTTGATGACTAAAAGCTTTAAAAGATAAAGGAGTTGTAATGATACTTTGTTGAAGAGGATATTTATAATGGAAAAAGGAAGGGAAAATATCAGGAGGCCAAGGTGGATCCTGTTTCAGTAACTTGGATAAACATGAAGTATAAGTTTCCATGTATGGAATAAACTCACAAATGTAATTAAAAATCTCGAGGAATTGTTGTATCTGTTTCACAGTGAGATGTTCATCAGGAAAATGTAACAACTCTTGTACAATATTTAGACTAGGCTGGTAAAATCCATCTTTGAAATGAATACCTAGAAATTGTATTTCTTTAGTTCCAATGATGCTTTTCGAGGCTAAAAGTATAATGCCATACTATTTAGTAAGATCCAAGAATTGCTTAAGTAAAGCCTGATGTTCCTTATGAGTCTTTGAGGACAGGAGAATGTCATCGATGTAAATGATTGCACTGTAAAGGATAGGCTCATAGATCTTGGTCATTATTCTTTGAAACAGTGATGGGGCGACTTTAAGCCCAAATGACATAATAGTCCATTAGTATTGTGCATTGGGAATATAGAATGCAGTTTTGTATCTCTCAGCTAGGTTGATAACTAATTGCTAAAATCCTGCTTTAAGATCAAACTTAGAAAAGATAACATCTTCTTTTAGAAATAGTACATGAGTACTGATCTTTAGAAGAGGAGACTTGCCGTCTTGGAGGAATGCATTTAGAGGTTTGTAATCAATTACCAATCTCTTTTTACTATGATTTTGCTCTGAACATTTGTTGATATAAAATGCTTGGCAAGCCTAATCTGACTTTGTGGGCTCAATCAATCCTTGCTTCAGAAGGATAGCACACTCATCTTGTGCAAGCTTAAGGTCATTAGGGTTTAGCCCTG
The DNA here is from genome assembly GCA_025504915.1 of Erythroxylum reticulatum. Classification (NCBI taxonomy): domain Eukaryota; kingdom Viridiplantae; phylum Streptophyta; class Magnoliopsida; order Malpighiales; family Erythroxylaceae; genus Erythroxylum; species Erythroxylum reticulatum. The sequence goes on along the minus strand of JANSVA010349951.1, from coordinate 11,615 downwards.
GATGTGTGGCTTTTGTGGGATTGATATCCTCATTCTTTTTTAAAGGTAGACTTAGAGAAAAGTTAGCATTTTTCTATAGAGGATATAAGTGAGAAAACTATGCATGTGATTTTGGACAATAGTCTAACAATTTATCTTACAGTGATGTATAAGGTGTAGGAACTTGAGAAAGTTCAAATACATTTTTCTGTTAATGTAAGGACTAAAAAATGATCGATACCTAAGGCCTGTGGGTGGGATCTGTAAAGGTAACGCTTTATTGTATATATCTATACCAATGAGAATATGTGGGCTAGGTAGATTGCTTCCAAGTACTTTAATCCAAACTGTACACTATGGAAAGAATCGTATCCCGATATTTCTCTTTGTAATAAGTCATATTTTGAATGAATTGTCATCTGTAGCTATAAAATACTCATCATATGAGGTCTATGCGTTAGAGGATAAAATATTAGGCTTCATGATCTTATGACTGGATCTAGTATTCATAAACCCAATGGCTTTAATGGGTCTATCATATTTGTCTTATCTAAGGAGTTGGATCTGGACATATGGTTATTGAACTGAAATACGATCTAAGTTCATGGAAGTCTACTGTAGCTTATATAATGAACCATCAGAGGATTCATCTTCAGAGGTCATTACAGAAACAGCAAACTTTGTGTACTCATCCTCATTAGATTATTTCTTAATCAAATCTGTAAAGTTATTGGAAGAATGAACAAGTAAGATTGATTGTATCTACTTAAATAACTTGACATCTTTGTTAGTCTTGTGAGGACAAGTACATGCAAAGTGTCCTAGTTGTCTAGAGGAAATAGCGATTAGCTTTCTGATAATGCGAGGATTTCTTGAAGAATCGAAGAAATCTTCTTTTCTTGCCATCCTTTCTCAATATGTTTTTCTGAATGGTTGGTAGCCTTCCATTTGTCTTCATAATTTTCTTCTATGATAGACTTATCAAAGATAAGTTTTCTTTTTGTTGAGATGATCATAAGTCTTCTATTCTTTGCACTTGATTTGAAGATAAAGCTTCTTACAAGCTTGTTTGAGAAGTAGACCACCTTTAACGATTTTCTTGAATAAGGCATGTTAATCATGCAACTTATCAAGAGAAGCTAAATCAAGCTAGTAAATTTCTCCAAGAGATATATTAGCCATATCTTTTTATAAAGAAACAATGGTCTGTTGTAACTCTGCTTACAGCTAATATGGAAGGGATGAGATCAAAGTATATCGAAGATTAACATCATTCCATCCACTAAAACGATAGTACCTTTAGGTTATGCATTGATAATGCTTATGTAAATCATACTTGTCAAATGAACAACATTTCATGGAAAAGTATTCCTGACGGATATGCTTATTAATAAACTAAAAGTCACCCATTAATTCCTTATAAATTATTCCAAGAAGAGCTCCAGCTGTAGTGACTTGGATATACTAAAGTCTTTGATATTTGTCAATACTTTGCCACCATTCTCGCAAAGTACCAGTGAAACGAAATGTAAACTCAGACAAAATATCATGTAAAGGATTATTCGATCGAGTCATTTGTAAATCTATCCAAGTACAAAATTTATACAAATAATCTCTCTATTTCTTTAGGGGAAGATCGTTAAAGGTGAACTAAGGTCTTGAAGTAGGCTTAGTTTGAGTAGTTGGTTAAGCAGGTATTGCTTGTGGTGTTGATGCAGGTCTGAAAGGATCAATACCTATGGATTTTGCTTCACTTATTTCTTGTTCAACTTCAGTAGGTTCAGGTATAGTCATTAGAACTTGTGATAATTCTAGGATTATCTAGCTATGCTGAGGAATTAGAAGATGGTTTAGAGATTTGTTCAGATAATGACTCAGAGATTGTTGTAAAGACTTTAGATGTTGTGACAGAGACTTTAGCACAAGTTTCTGTATTATCTGATTAAACAAAGAAATCTTCTGTAGTAAGTGTAGGTGCAAGATTTACTATAAACTCTGTCTGAGATGCTTTGTCTTCCTAATAAAGGTGGATTTGATGGAGAAGTAGGAGGTGCATGGATCTGTAATGGTTTAGTCTACCGATTAACTAGTTCAGGTTTAGTGAACGAAGGTGATGGCTCAGGAATTGGTTCAGGCTTTGTCTTTGACTTAGGCTTTGCAAGAGTTACCTGAGGATGGATATCTTATTTGTTCAAAGGATAGTTGAACTTGAAAACCTTTGAATATTCAGCTTCTTTTGGATATGTCTGGTACATAAGAGAAGTGTATACTGGTTGTATGTTTGGAAATACTGAAGAAGATAAGCCATATACAATTTTAGACTATGCAAATTGCATATTACCTTTTATTCATTGTATAATTCCTTGTATCTTCCTAAGTTTTTTGGTTTTGACATCAAAGTCAGGTCCAAAATATTGTGTAGTAATGTAATGTCAAAGATCAACGTCAAGTTGCTGGATATGAGCTTCACAAGACAGAAATAGTTGTTGGATCTGTTTAGAGACAGTGTCAACTTTATGTTGCGTAGCATGAGTCTGTTGACTGATTTCATCTAGCTTAGAATCAATTCTTCGAAAAACTTTGTTCTGTGCTACTGCATTTGATGTCTGCTAGTTAAGTACTTCATCTGAAGGATTTGAGATAAGTGTTCCTTTTGAAGTGATTCCTGTAGTTCGAATATAAGAGCTAGAGATAACCCTAGTTGCTTCATTAGTATTCCTATGTAAAGAAGGAAAGTCTTCCTCATATGGCTTAACCATCATGTAAGGTATAGGAGGAGTCATAACAGGAACAACTGGCTTAGATTGACAAGTATAAGATTTCAGCATCTCACAAAGAGATCTTGGTCTGAATCTTCCTGTTTTTAGACTAATAGATTAGCTGGAATCGTCTAGTTCTAGATCATCCTCTTTTGGATGACACTATTGAGAAGGAATACAACGAGGTTTAGGCTTTTTCTTCCTCCTTCTCCTTCTTGCATACTACTCATCATCATCATCACTGTCTAACTCAGGATTGAGACAGATTTCACAGTTGGGTTTGCACATAGATGGGTTAACATCCTATACAAAGTGTCCACAATGATGACTGATATAGAGTGGATCTCTATTAGATTTGAAATAATGGATAGGAGGACCAGATTTACCTTATGTATGAAAAAGTACGAGTTGGATCAAAAATATAGACCCGAATGTAGAACGTTCTTCATTGGGCTTTGTATAGATGGAATTCACCATTTCATTTTTTAATGTCTTCATAATCAGAGGAGTTGTTGTATGAAAAGAGTGTTGATGAGGCACATGGAACACCTTTTGTTAATTAGTGATCCATTTAGTAGGCATCAACTTTTCAAGCTCCTTTGTTGGTAATTTCTTTGGGATCTGGATGATAGTAGTCTGATCATTGGAACGATTAGCAACCATATAAAAATCATCTGAAGTAGAATTTGAAAAGTTAAGGCCCAAAGTATGATTCTACAGATGATAGATTATCTGGTGATGTAAGGTGGCCATGATGACTATAGGATCTTGATATGCGCCAGTGATCTAGATCTGAACTTATATACATTCAAACAAAGTGGTATCATCTAACCTGATGATGAAATCAGGTGCTATCATCAGTATGACACTTCCATTGTTAAATGTTGTCAGCAAGGTACCAATCAAAGCATTCTACTACATTATATAGGCAGTGTCAAAAGGAGATATCCTAGCTATAGTAGGTATTCCCTTTGTTCCATGAAGTGTGAGAACAAGACATATAGCTCCAATTTGAAGATGTGCATGATTATGCTCTCTCTAGAGAGAGATCAACTCCTTGGGAATTTCAAGCTTTACGTACTGTTCTACTATTCTATATTTGAGGCCACACTGTTCCAAATTGGAACTCTAGATGGTTTCTTTTACTTTGAGGTAAGATGTAGACAAAATAGTTCGTATACTTATTGTTTAAGAACGATAACGAGTGTTGGACCCTGAATTTTTTTTAAGTTAAGCATGATTTGAAATAGCTTTGTAGTTTAGATAGATTAAATTTTTGGAGTTATAATTATGTCAAGGTTAGTAGGATTTATTGAATGGGTAAGTGGAATTAAAGTGTTAATGTAATAAGGATGTTCAAGGGCATTTTTAGGAGATCACTTAAGCATAAAAGAACATAAGCTTATAAGGAAGGGTAAGATGGACTATTTGGGCTCATTAAGGGTACAAATAGAAAAGGAATACACTGTCTTGCTTATAAGAGAAGAAACACGTGAATTAAAGAGGGAGGAGAGCAAAAAACGAAAATAGGAGAGAATAAGAGAGGTTTCGGTGAAAAAGAAAAGAAGAGGACTATGGGTAGGTTAGATTTGAATTTAATTTATGTTTGTTGCAATTTTTGTAATTTTTTAAAGTTTAAGAATTTTATTGGAATGTTGTTTTGAATGGAACCTTGGTTGTTTTAGGAAACCAAGAGAATCCTACGCAAGATACAAGGGAAAGACAAGCTTGACTTGGATTTTCGCAAGCTAATTAGGTGGGTAATTTATTTATGATTATTGTGTGATTAGGCAAATTCTTGCCTATATGTGTGTATGTGATTTCTTGAAATGGATTTGCTTGAAATTGAATTGTTATGACTTGATTGAAAATACATGTTGCATTGTGGTTATGTTATATCTTGAAAGAGGTTATAACATTTTGAATTAAACGAAAAGAAGAAAAGCATGAAATTATGAGCATATGATAACACGATTTTGAGCATGATTATGTACTTTTGTTTAGGAGAGAGTGGAACCATTCTGTTCGTCATGTGCACGATGGCAAGAGCCTTCTCTCAAATACCTGCTTATGGTATATGAGCTCCAAAATTAGACTCATTATGTTCATAGGGTAAACTTCGGTTTCTCCATTTTATTTCCATGAAACCCTCGAGCCATTTGTTGTGCATTGCATCTTTAATTTTTCATGTATGATGCATTTGAGTGTTATGTGCTATGAGTGTTAAACTAAATTAAAGAATGCTACAATTATTGAATATATGCATATATATATACATATGCTTGAATTTGTGGTCAATTGCCAAAGGCTATAAATATATTAGCCACTGAGTTGTATAGCTCACCCCATTATTCCCTCCTCAGGTGCAGAACGAGAAGGTTAGCAATCTTTACAAGGCATCGGAAACTCCAAGATATTAGAAAATTTTCTAACTAAGTTTGTTCGATCACTTTTGGATAGCGTCATAAGCATGTTAAACATTGAGCATCCTATACATGTTGTAATTTGTGTTAAGCCCTCGTTAACATTGAGCATCCTATATATGTTGCAATTTGTGTTAAGCCCTCGTTTATAATGTTATTATGTAATTAAAGTTATGTATAGGCTTCTGTTAATTTGGCAAACGAGTTTAGAACTAAAAAGTTCCCCAGGCGTATGTGCATGTTTCTTTAGTAGTTGTACATTTCATAATCTAAGTCTTTCATAGGTATATAAATTATGCACCAACTTTAAAAAAACTGGACTAATTTAGGTTAAATTAGTCAAGGTTATCTTTTAGAAAGCTGTAGCTTATCTTTGTAGCTTTCCAATGGTTTAAAGTATGAAATTTTTGGATATCGGAGTCAAAAGTTATGATCTTTATAAGTGGAGATGCTCAGGAGTTTAAGACAATCGTCTGGTGATGACGTGTCGTCTCCTGAGGATGCTTCATCTGGTGAGGATGTATCATCTGGTGAGGATGACGCTTCATCTGGTGAGGACGGATTATCTTGTGAGGACGCTTCGTCTAATGAAGATGCTTTGTCTGGTGAGGACATATCGTCTGGTGAGGACGAATCGTCTAATGATGTCATATTGTCTAGTGATGACGTCATATCATCTAGTGCACTATTCATCTGATCTTATCGTCTGGTCCCATATTTGACCCTCTAGATGATATAATTTGCCTTTAAGGTCCCATGAAAATTTTATATTTAGAAGTCCTATTTGAAACCATTCAAAGAAAACCTTAATCCGAAATCTCTAGTGAAAGTTATGCCAATTGTTCCGAGATAGGTACAACGTGATTGAGGACATGAGCATAGTTGATTCTTTTGGCCATAACATCATAACCCGACCTCCAAATTAAGTGATTCTTGAAGCAATAGATCCCTGACACATTTTCCTATCTCTCAATAAAACTTATAGCTTTTGGGGTCAATTTAAAAGAGATTGATGGAAGGAAAATTAGGGATCGGTCAAAGGAGCATAACTATGTTATGAACACACTTTCGATTTTTAAACATTTCTTGAGCTATAGAGCTCCAAATGAGAAGGTTCTTATTTCAAAATAAAATAGAGGCATAGAGCTACTTTAAAGAAGTCAAATTATGTGTTAGTGATGGGATACTTGGGTGAGCCACCCTTGTGAGTTGACGGCAAAGTAAGGGTTCATTAGAATTTAGGCTTTTTGACTTCAGAACGATAGTTGGGCTTCGAAAATGAGGCCCAACATCTTGTGGTATCAGAGAGATTGTTGGGCTCTAGAAACGAGGCCCATCATCTTTTGGTATAGAATTCATAGTAGGATAAATTATTAGGTTTTTCCTAGGATTAGAATGCATAGTAGGATAAATTATTGTGTTATGTGATTACTTGTTGCATTGTGAATTGATTAAATTGCAATAAGTGACATGCATGTCATGCATACATGTAAGGATTAGGAATGAAATGTAGCTAATCATTAGTGTTTCCATTGAAGGAGTAAGATGCCACCTTGTAGAAAGACATAAGGAGTTCTGCAAGGATCAGTTTCACCTGACTCTCCGACAAAAGAGGAGAGTATTGATGAGTTAGTATCCCCAGGAAATACTGAGGCTTCTGTAGGGCAAGCTAGTGAAACCATTCGATCATAGATACAGGAGTCTCCTCTTATACAGGAGCAAGCGCCTGTTCCATTGGATCTGAGGATGTTTCAGGCATTTGCTTAGGCCTTTGCTCAGGTCATAGGCTAGATGTCGCAATCTTCTGCTCTGACCCTATTCAAGAAGGGGAAACAGTTTGACAAGCTCAGGAAGTATAGGGCAGTGGATTTTTATGGGAAAACAAATCCAGAAGAAGCTGAGACCTCTTTAAGAAAAACTAAGAGGATACTAGATTAGATGGAGTCTGAGGATGATGAGAAAGTTGTGTATGCTGTAAGCTTACTACAGGGAGATGCTCTGCATTAGTGGGAAAGTGTGCCAGGGAGCCAGATGAAACCACTAGTGCTGGCATAGAAGGACTTCTTAGCTGCTTATAAGAAGAAGTACCTATCTGAGGTTTACTTTCAGCAGAAGCAGAGAGAGTTTCTGAGTCTCACTTAGAGGGAGATGATGTTGAGCGATTATGAGCACCGATTTACACAATTGGCCCGATATGTAGCTGAGTTAATGATAAGTGAAGCAGCTAAATGCTGAAGGTTTGAAGCGGGACTACATCTAGCCATCAGAGAGAAAGTGGTGGTGCAGAATTTTTGTGATTTTCAACAGCTAGTTAAAACAGCTCTGAGTGTTGAAAACATTGAGAACATAAAAAGTGTCATAAGCAAAAAAAGAGGAGAGAACAGTTCAAGAGGGGAGGTGGTACTTCTATGCCTGAAAGGAGTGCTAGGACTTTCCCTGTGCAGTCTGAGGAAAGAAGCAGCGGGGCAACTAGGTTCAAGTTGATGAGGACTTCTACTATTTCTTATTAAGCCTCAGTGATGGGAGGCAGCAGAAGAGGAGAAGGGGATAAGTCTTATGTACCTAAGTGTGATCATTGGGACAAGTTCCATGGAGGGGAATGCTCCAGGCAGACTAGAGCTTGTTTCAAATATGGAGAGAAGGGGCACAAGGCTAAAGAGTGTCCCCAGTATGCAAGAAGAGAGGGAACACAGATGCAAGCTTCGAAGGGAACTAAAGCAACGGGGCACAAGACTTTAACTGAAGTGGGCAAATCTGTTGCAGCTAGGCTGGTAAATCCTCTAGGAAGACTAAGGGGGCAAGCATCAGCTAGAGTGTTTGTAATGACATGGGAGGACCCAGAGACTACTCCAGAAGTTGTGACTGGTATGTTTAAATTATTTGATGATGTTGTGATTGTTTTAATTGATCCGGGTTCTACCCACTCCTTTGTTTCATTAGATAGAATTGTGTCTGGTAGAGATTTGAGCCCATTGGATACTCCTTTGATGGTGAGTACTCCAATTGTCCAGTATATCATGATCAGTCAAGTTTATAGAGACTGTGAGATACATATTGATGGGGGACACATAGTGGTGGATTTAATGCCATTGAAGATGAGAGGATTAGATGTAATTTTGGGTGTGGACGCCTTAAAGAAATATAATGCTAACTTAGATTGCAAACAAAAGACAATAAGTTTAAGCTGGATAATGAAAGAAAGGTGATGTTTATGGGAGACAGAAAATTTAGCTCATCGAGGATTGTTTCATCTTTGATGGAAGAAAAAATGATGAGGAAAGGGTGTGAAGCATTTTCAGCCTATGTGGTAGACACGAGGGCAGATAGAGGGGGTTAGAAGATATAACAATGGTCATGGAATTTTCAGATGTCTTTGCTGAGGAGTTACCAAGACTACCAACACCTAGGGAGATTGAATTTCCCATTGAGCTTCTTCCAAACACAACGCTAATTTTGATTTCGCCTTATAAAATGGCTCCATCAAAATTGAATGAGCTTAAGGAGCAATTGGAAGATTTGTTAGAGAAAGGTTATATTAGTTCGAGCTCTTCACCTTGGGGAGCTCCGATCCTTTTTATGAAGAAGAAAGACAGATCATTGCGAATGTGTGTGGATTATAGGAAGCTCAACCATGTCACCATCAAGAATAGATATCTGCTCTCACACATCGATGATTTGTTTGATCAATTACAAGGGGCAAGGGTCTTTTCTGAGATAGATTTGAGATCAAGTTACCACCAATTGAGAATCCGATGTATTAAAGATTGCTTTTAGAACACGATACGGCCACTTTGAGTTTTTGGTTATGCCTTTTGGGTTGACGAATGCACCTGTAGCTTTCATGGACTTGATGAATCGAGTCTTTAAGGCCTTCGACCAATTTATCATTGTCTTGGAGATGATATATTGGTTTATTCTAAGAGTGAAAAGGAGCATGAGGAACATTTGAGGGTTGTCTTGGAGACATTGAGGAAGAATGAGTTGTATGCCAAATTCGATAAATGTGAATTTTGGCTAAAGAAAGTGACATTTCTTAGACATATGATTTCAAAGCAAGGAGTACATATGGATCCGAGGAAGATAGAAGTGGTTGTGCAATAGGAAGCATGCAAGAATGTAGTTGAAGTGAGAAGTCTCTTGGGATTGGCCGGGTATTATAGAAGGTATGTAGAGGGCTTTTCTAAAATAGTAACTCCACTTTCCAAATTGATAAGAAAGAATCAAAATTTGTATAGACAGAGGAGTGCTAAAGTCGTTTTGAGGAATTGAAGAACAAACTTAAGACTACACCAGTTTTGACTTTACCTTTGGGTATTGATGGATATACAGTGTATAGTGATGCCTCAAGGAAAACATTGGGTTGTGTGTTGATGCAAAGTGATAAAGTGATTGCTTACACTTCCAGGCAATTAAAGCCCTATGAAATGAATTATCCTACATATGATTTGGAGTTAGCTGCCATAACTTTTGTGTTGAAGGTATAGAGACACTACTTATATGGAGTCACTACCAGGGTGTTTACAGACCATAAAAGTCTTAAGTATCTGATGAGCTAAAAGGAGTTGAATTTGAGACAAAGAAGGTGGTTAGAGCTGTTGAAATATTAAGATTTGATGATAGACTACCATTCGGGGAAAGCTAATGTAGTAGCAGATGCACTGAGTAAGAAGTCCACTATGACATATATGGAGATAGTATATCTTCCTTTGTTGAAGTAATTAGCCAAACTTAAAGTGACATTGAGGTAAGTCGAGTCTAATTGTTTATTGTCTAACTTTAGAGTGAGGCCAGTATTGACTGAGAAGATTAAGGAATTGCAGGAATAAGATGAGTATTTGAGCAGGCTTCGAGAAGAGATTAAGAATCGTAAACCTTCTGAAATAGAGATCAGAGAAGATGGACTGATGGTAGTAGGTAACAGATTATGTATTCCTGACATGTTGGAGTTGAAAGAAGAGATTCTAGATGAGGCACACAATACGCCTAATGCAATGCACCCAGGAAGTACAAGAATGTATAAAGATTTGAAAGAGCATTTCTGGTGGAAATGTAAGAAGAAAGAAGTTGCAGAATATATTAAAAGATGCTTAGTGTGCCAGCAAGTTAAAGCTGAACACTAGGTACCTTTAGGCAAGCTTAAACCTCTGCCGATTATGGAATGGAAATGGGAAAAGAATACGATGGATTTCTTGATGGGATTACCGAAGACTAGCAGGAAGCATGATGCAATATGGGTGATTATGGATAGGTTAACCAAGTTCGCACATTTCTTGCCAGTTAAACAGACAGATTCTTTGAATGTTTTGACCAAGAAATATGTGGATGAAATAATCCGACTTCATGAGATTCCAAGCTCTATAGTTTTGGATAGAGACCCCAGGTTCACCTCCAGATTTTGGGAAAGTTTGTAGGAGGCTTTGGGAACCAAGTTGCACTTTAGTATAGATTTTCATCAACAAACTGATGGTCAATCAGAAAGGACGATACGGACGTCAGAGGCAATGTTAAGAGCTTGTGTTATGGACTTCAAAGGTTCATGGGATAATCATTTACCATTAATCGAGTTTGCTTATAATAATTCCTATCACTCAGGAATTCAAATGGCACCTTATGAAGCTTTTTATGGTAGGAGGTGCAAAACTCCTATTTATTGGGATAAGGAAGGTGAAAGGAGACTTATTGGACCTAAGTTGGTACAATTCACAGTTGGTAAGATTAAATTAGTGAAGTAGAGACTTAAAGCAGCTCAAGATAGAATGAAGAGCTATACGGATGCATATATAAAGGAGATGAAATTTGAAGTTGGAGACAAAGTGTTTCTTAGAGCTTCTCCATGGAAAGGAGTTTTGAGTTTTGGTAAGAAGGGTAAAATTAGTTCAAGATATATAGGCCCATATGAGATCGTTGAGAAGATTGGGCCTTTAGCCTATAAGTTAGCTTTGCCACCGAAGTTGTCTAAGATTTATAATGTTTTCCATGTATCGATGTTACGGAAGTGTCGTTCTGATCCTTCACACATAGTTCAACCTTCAGAAGTTCAGTTAGGAGAGGATTTGACTTATGAAGAACAACTAGTGGAGATCTTAGATTCAAAAGAAAAGGTTTTGAGAAATAAGATCGTGAAACCAGTTAAAGTTTTATGGAAAAATCATTCTACAGAAGAGGCCACGTGCTAACCCTCGGATGCTATAAGGGAGAAGTATCCACACCTCTTCAATGTCACAGGTAAGAATTTCGAGGACAAAATTCTTTAAGGAGGGAGAGTTGTTAGACCCTGAAAAAAATTTTCTTTAAGTTAAGCATGACTTGAAATAGTTTTGAGGTTTAGATAAATTAAAATTTTGGAGTTATAATTATGTCAAGGTTAGTAGGATTTGTTGAATGGGTAAGTGGAATTAAAGTGTTAATGTAATAAGGATGTTCAAGGACATTTTTGGGAGATCACTTAAGCATA
>JANSVA010349004.1:0-23933 GCA_025504915.1 Erythroxylum reticulatum | reverse complement strand
ATTGTAACTAGTTTAATGATTTATGAATTATTACATAATTTATAAATTTTCTCATATCTTACTTATGTAATATATATATATATATATATTGCTCTATTTAATAATAATTATCTATTTATTATATAAAAATTCTGTACTGTAACATATAATTAATATATTATATAATTATGTTAACCAAAGGTGAACCCAAATGGTAATGGCAAAGCATTTGACAACAGGTTTTTGAATCCCCACTAAATGATTTATTTCTTCCAACTTAATCGAAAATGACGTTGTTTACCTTAACAACAAAAGATGTCATTTTCTACTACATTATTAACACAAAAATGAAGCTAACTTTGTTTTCGTGTTAACTGTCATATATTCTCTTCATAATCGGTTGAAGATGTGTCATCTCCTCTTTTGTGGTCATCTCTTATCTTGTGGTCCTCACTGTCGAAGAAGCATCGTGTGATATGTTGGTACATATTGTGCTTCTTTTTTATAACTAAGAACCCTCCTTATTGTGCTCTATTTTTTTACTACGCCCTAAAGTTAATGTAAGCTTTATGTATTGCAATAGGTGTATGGGTTCCCTTTATGTTGTGTTTGGAATAGGTGTATTGGATGACGATTGGTAGACATTTTTTTCCAACCTCTACTTGATATTTAAGGAAACCTTCCTAACTGTTTGATTGAAGGTTTGTCAGAGATTCAAGGGCAAATTTGCAACAGATGTGTATGTAAAACATTTACCATATGATTTCTTTTACACTAAATCGATACCCCTATCAAAATGTAGTACTTTGACTTATCATCGACAAACTAGCATAACAGATCACATTGATATGGAATGCAAAATGTGTCTTTTGCATTAATTCATTCCATCTACAATTCATTTGTGGGATTTGATTACCAAACAAATTTTATTTAACATAGTAATTTTATTATATATATTTAATTTTTTCACAATTAAACTGTTAATATTAAATCATCGAGGAATGTCGACTTGGCGATGGGTTTCTGATGGCCAAAATAAGCTCCCCTAGAAGGCATATGCGAAAATTCTACCTACTGTAGAAAAAATCGATGCAAACATTTCGTTATCTAGTCACTGCTTGCCCTCCATAATTGATCTTCTTTTTCAAGGTTTCTAGTATCATCTAAATTACATATCTTCCTTAAGCTATTAAATGAACCTTTGATGAAAATGGATAATTAACCTTAGGATTATTATACACACTTACCATTAAAAAATTAACAAATTAACATTATTAATACATAATTCCTTATCTACATTTTCCATGACGATTCCAAGGTTTAGCCAACAAAAGTTTGCATTTTGCGAAGAATTATACATTTCATTACAAAAAGTTTGAATATTTATAGATGTTTTACATTATCGCCACCAAAAGCTCGATCTTTGGCCACGACATAAGTAAATCTTCACAAAATTGGCCAATTTTAGAGACAACTCCTAAAAATCGTCACGAAATAATCTATTTTCCAACGATTTACTTTAACATCGCTATATTTGAGACTTGTTTTGATGATTTACAATTCGTCACCAAAAAAATCTAACTAATAGTCTATTATGTTGTAGTGCAACGAAGTTAACTAAACATTTTATTTACCTAATGCCTAAGATCCCTATCTTGAGTTATGTAATAGATTTCAGACCCATATCTTATTGCAACACATTGTACAAGCTCCTCTCTAAAATTCTAGTTTCAAGATTGAAAGGTGCTAAGAGAACTTTTAGAAGTCAAAAAGAGCATACATTAAAGGCATATCTATAAGAGATAATATTCTCTTAACACAAGAATTGTTTTCTAGTTACCAAAAGGAAGGGATTTGGGAAATATTATTCTATAAAAGTGTACTTTAGGAAGAATTTTAATTCTATCAATTGTCAGACCTTCCTATAAAGACTGTAAGCCTTTATTTAAAATGCTAGAAAGGAGAATTAATCATTGGTGAAACAAGTGCCTAACTTATACTGGGAGGCTCCAATTAGTCAAATCAGTCCTAAACAATCTTTACATCTATTGGATCTCTAGCTTAGTGTTTCCTAGGAAAATGAAAAAAAAAATATAGAGAGAAATTTCTAAGTAACTTTTAGTGGAATGGTAATGCCTATAAGAATTCAAGTACTAAAATTGACTAAAAGGAAATATGTAAACCTAAAGATCAAAGAGACTTAGGATTTAGATCCATTCAAAAGACATGTATATTCATTTTAGTTAGTAGATTATGGAGCCTACTAATTGAAAATGAGAATCTATAGGTTTAGTTAATGCATATGCACCATAGAAAAGGATAAATTATTTGGGAGATCAAGCCTAATGAACACCTTTTAGACAATGCAAAACATACTAAGCTTAAAGGAAGTGATCAATAGATGAGTGAAGAATATGGTTGATAACAGCAAAGCAAATAACTTTGGTTTGATAATTAGTGTGACTATAGACAACAATACAAGATCCCTAGAATTTTTCATCTAAGGAATATGTTAAAACCTAAGGCAAAGGTCAAGGAGATCATAAGGGGAAATGAATGGCACATTAGTCTTAAATATGCAAGAACACCTACAGCAAGTTTTACCTAGTTATAACTTAAGGAAAGAGGTAAAAGGCATAATTATATCAACTGAGCACTTTATTAGAATGTTCACTAGTAGGTCAACTATTGAGCTTTTCCTTCAATCTAGCCCTAACATAAATTGAGGTAAATTAGTATGGTTTCAAGTAAAAACCCCTAAAGTTAGCCTTTTATGTGGTTAGCTACATATAACATATTATTCAATATAGATAGAGTTAAAGTTAGCTCAATAATCAAGCCTCTGTGCACCTTGTGTAAGAGTGAAATAGAGATAAGGGATAATCTGATATTTTACTGCAACTACACTACAAGCTTATGGCGTAAAATACCAAATGCATGCAACTTTTATATTACAAATAAATACTAGGATAAAATCATCAGTAGCATCTAATTCATCTCCTACTGATGATAGTCTCATTTTACCCAAGCTGCACTATGCACTAGTGTCTATGAGGTATGGAAGGAAGGAACAAAATCAGAAAATATTTATGGTTAAGAAAACTAATAATCATACATTTACTTACAATGCACTAGCTAGGATCAGAGAATATATCCTAGCCAATGTTAAATCCCCTAAGGTGTCAAGCAATGTTGTCTATAAGTGGAGACTTTCATGATCAGAGGTTTATAATGATTATACCAACCTTATTTGTATTATAACTATATACAATGAAATGTGTAGTATGAGATTGTGGTCCTTTTGTTTTAGTTGATCAAAGAAGTTAAGCTGATTAGGTTTAATATTTGTAACTTTGTAAGGCATTGCCTTCATTTTTGGAAAGCAATTTCTTAATTTCCAAAAAATGCATACTATTAAATAATGTTAGAAAACTATTAACTATATATTCATCTTAGATTTGTATTTTATTATACAATTTTTATGTAATGTGAGGATGCAACCATTAGAATTTTCTTGACTATCTTTTTTAGCTTAGAGGAAGTCCCTCCAACCATCATAACTTACTTTTATAAATTTTTTCTTCTTTTAAGATTACAATTTCAATGCATTATAATTCTAATAATGATGAAGCGGTATGTAAATAAAATGTATATAAAGTTAATAAAGTGTATGTAAAATCCCTTACCAAGTTTTGCAACTTCTTTATCTAGTACTACTTTGTCAATTTATTTTTCTATTGTTTTCCTACACATGCTTTCATTTGTTTACCATACCCTTTAAATTTTTAAGCACCTTGACCACAATCACCTATATTATTATATTATTCAAGTTTCTAATTTTATAAATATAATATGTTACTATTACTTCTTTACTTATTCATTAAAGTAATTGCTTTATGACTACTTTTTTTATTTCTACTATCACTTTTTTTCTTGAACTTTAGTTTTATTTTAATTTTTCGTCTGTGGATTAATATATTCCTCTTCTTATGTCATGTAGTTCTGTTAACTAACTATGTATTATTAAATATGCTAAATAAAATATTGATGCTAACCTTGCAACCATAATGAGAAAGGATGACCACATAAAAACATATATGCTTTTGAGTATGAGAATTGCATGTTATAATCAATGTTAGACTTTTTCAAGTACCAATCTTAAATTGAATCCAACGATAATAGGAAACTTTAGTATCAGGTAATCAAGATTCAATAAGTGATGTTGCATATCATATATAAAAAGGAAAGTAGCAAAATTTATAAGTGGAAGAGAGCTAATGGAATTAATTTTATCATTAGACAGTTAGAATAGTGGTAGACTAAGAAGGAAAAACGTCAAAATAAAACTAAGGTGGATTGTAGAGTCTGTATAACCACTTGTATATACCCACCAAACTAATATGTTTTGTAATGTAAGGATTTTGTGTTACTTATTAATTATATATAGCCTCTTTCTTAAATTACAGGATTATAATTAACCAACTCCTACCATTTTTTTCTTTTTATAAAAGCTAGCAAAGTATTATTATAATCTTTAATATGTTTTGCACAAATTTTTTTGTGAGGTTTATAATTTCACTAATGGCAATATTTTATCACCCTAACCCTTCTTGCTCTATCAAATTAGAATTTCACTGCTAGCTTATGAATGGATTTGGTTAATCTATGTAGCATACACTAAGGCAATAAGACTTTCTCAAATATAATTAGTCAATCTTATCATCACAAAATTTAATGGAATAATTATGGACTTGTGAAATTCATCGTTTCATTATATTACTTTGTTAATACTTATGTTTTGTTTTGTTTTGTTTTAAAAAGTGTAATTCCAAATTTCTATAGGTATAAAATGAGAAACGTTAACAATTTCTTAATTTAGATATTTTTATAAGGCATATATCATAGTTTATCTTTATCTAGGGATGGAAATAGGTCAACTCAGGCTTAGGCTCGAGCCTGATCTGAGGATCAAATGCGCCCAATAGATTCAGCTTGAGCTTAAGTTTGAATAGTCCTGGCCCGAGTCTCGAACTATTTTTAAATTAGGAATACAAAACAATGTTGTTTTTAGCAAAATGATGTCATTTTGTTTGTAAGATTAAGAATATGAAATCTTTATGTCTTTACCTCTTTTTTTAATCTTACCTCCAAACAAGTATCATTAGATGGTAATTATATTTTATGAACTATTTTTTTATAATTTGATGCCTCATTTTTATATTCATCATTAGTGATTGTAATTTATGCCTTTTGGATTTATTTTATGGCAGCACCAAGCATATACTTATGGCTAACAAAAGTATGATGAAGAAAAATATAAGATAAGAAATAAAACTCATACTCTTATTCCAATAACCCCATATTGTTGTGTTAAGCAAATGCTTCTTTAAGTACTTTTTATAATTTTCATAGTCTTCTCCAACGTAAAACACATAATCAAATTAAATCATTTTTACAAATTTGAGTTATTTAACCACTTTTATTATTTTTCCCAATTATATTCTCTATTTGTTCTCATATTTTCAAGTCATAATTATATGAAGAACACTCAACTCAAAATGATTTAATGAACTTAACATTCTCTACTTATAGTAAGGTTGATCCAATAGAAAATTACATTTCTTCCTAAATATTTGATGGAAAATTTCAATATAATTTTATTGTTATAGTAAAAAATTTAAAGGAGGAGGGATCTATATAATAAATAAACATTTACTAATGTAAATGGCAATACTAATTTTTAAAATATATCATTTAATATTGTGAGATGATTAAATATTATTTGAAAAAATAAAAAGAAAAATTCGTAATATGTCCTTTCGAGATGGTTAAGTACATCAAGTATTAGATAAAGAGAAAGTGAAAGCCATTATTTACATAGATTCTTTTTCTCCTTCAATAACCACTCTTAGTGCTCAATGAGATTGAAAATTGTTTTGGTTAATAAGAAAGTTATTTTAAAGGGCTTAGATTAGATGGTAATATCATTCTTCTATTCTTTTACTTTAAACTCAATTCATATTCAAAATACAATAAAGCTCCAAAAATGATGAGTTTTGTATTTAAGATACCTTCTTATTATCATATATGTTTACCTTTAAGATTTAAAAAAGAATGTTAGTTAAATTTAGATTAGGATCAATTCGATTATGTCATAATAGGATTAACTATTACGACAAACAGTTAGATTGATCAAAGACAAAGAACATTGACAATTTATTAGTTTAATGTAATATTGTAACAACTTTTATCAAGTCTATTAATCTTTTTAGTGTGATAAAAAGTGTGTACATAATTTATTTAAATTATTTTTCTAAAATTATTAAGTTTATTTGAATGAAAAATGTTGTTGACTTTATTATAAATATAACAGTTATTGTTGTATCAATTGGGTATTTATTACAATCAAAGTGTAAGTATATTTATTGGTTTTCATAGGTACTTTTAAAAAGATAAAATTGAATTAATAAGGCTCCAAAAGAGAAACAAAGGCCTAAACCTTAAAGTACAAGGAGGACCAACTAATTGTTCAATTCCATTACATTATAAATATCTTAAAACAAGCTAATCTATAGCGGAAACTAATATCCATCTAGACAGAATGTCAAGAAGTGCAAGTTTAAGGCAAACTTAAGATGCTAACCAATTGTCATTTCAGTGTTTGTAAAAAATATGGTAGAAGTAAATGGAGAGGAAATTTTCCTGATTCTTATAGAGAGAATATGATATGAAAAGGTGATCAAGTTAGTCTCCATATAGGAGTCATAAATGGGAAGTTATGTTGATGTTGGTGATTGACAAATTAAAGATTTGCTCATTCCTTTCCTTCTAAAAAGCAGAGATACTAGCATATAAAGAGATTTTGGTGATGATATAATCCTCTAATTCAGGTTGAACTTTATAGCTGCCTAGAAGTTAATTGTTCCCAATTCTCCATATCAATCATATCATCATTCATCGTTTGAGTAAAAGTCTAGAGTACCTTATATATTTCACATTTGAAGAATAAATGGTCCCCACTCTCCTCCACAATATTGTATCACTTACAAGTGGTTGATAAAGGCAATGAAAACTTCATTATATCAAGTGTGGAGAGTTCATTTCTAATAACAAGCCACTAGATAAAATAAAGTTTATAAGAGTTTTGTTTTCACCAAATAGCTCTCTCTAAAGGACCTTAGGAGTTGAATTGGTATTAAAAAAATTCCTCATAAACTCTCTTTCATTTGATGTCTTGCTAGTAGAAATAGGCTTTCTCCAAGGGACCTTAAGAGTCAAATCTATTAAAACTAGGTATCCTGACTTATTGTTGAAATTACTAGAGGGTGTCCGGACTATTAAATGACATCTTACTTCGATTAATTAAGATTTAATCTTAGAAGATTGTCTTTAATAATAATGAAGAACTTTTTTCTTATGCCACTCATTACCATTAATTAGTTCAAATACCTTATTCTTAGGTTTGATCATATTCCTTATTTGGAAAGTTTAAGGAATCAAGTAGAGATGGCTAATATCACACTACTCATCATACCATAACTATGTGTTCTAATCACTCCCTATAATTCTTTTAATTTCTTAATATAACTTGCCCCTTAAATTCAATATTTGCTCCTTATAAATGTTCTAAAGAAGAGACATGAGAGATCTAATATGTAAACAATTTTTCAAGAATGGATTTAATAATCTTGATACTTCTTATACAAAAGAGAGTTTTGTTAGCCCAGTGGCTTAATGTCTTATAGAATAATTCAAAATTAGATTGGCAATTAGCATAAACAATTAGCATAAGTTGATCTGCTAGTAGTAATGGAAATGTCGAGGCATCTAATTGATAGCTTTCCTAACCTCAAACTAGCAATTAAAGTAGGATGTTTAAAAATGTATTAGTAATTAGCATAAGTTAGCCTTATAATGGTAATGGGAATGCCAAGGTATTTAATGATAGCTTCCCCAACCTTAAACCAGCAATTGAGGCAATATATTCAGCTTAACAGATCATATAATCATAATTAAGAGTAAAATTTTTACCCTTACTAACCTTAAAACTAGATAGCATATAAAATCTATTAAGGAAGATTATAACAGTCCTTATGAAATTATAATTAACATTGAAAGCCAATAACAAATCATCTACAAATGATAAATTAAAGATCTTTTTTAAAACATTTATGAGAAACCTAAAGGATTGGTCTCTCTCAATGTTAGAGTTTATTAATCTTAAGATCACTTCAATACAAATGGAAAACAAATATGGAGAAATAAAGTTACCTTATCTAGTTCCTCTTCCACTCTTAAACATAGAAGATTGTTCAGCATTCACCAAAATGCTAAAAATGACTATTAAAATACATTGTTCAATCCAAGTTATAAATAACTGGGCAAAACTAAGAACCAAAGAGATTGTATAATGAAATTTCAAATGATAATATCGAATTCTTTATGAGATTTAACTTCCATTGCATAATAGGGATTATATCTCATGCTTTGGTAAACCTTAAATTATTTTTTGAGCCAATAGAATATTGTCTCTAATGCTTCTTCCCTTAATAAATGTTCATTGTGATTTATAGATCAGGGAGTTCATTATAGCACTAAGCTTTGTATCTATAATCTTATAAATCATTTTGTAAATTATATTACATATAATAAGTCTAAATTCATTATGAGAGCTCGAATTAAGGGTCTTAGGAACTATGCAGATGAAAGTTTTATTGAATTGCTTATGTAACCTCTTTAACTTAGTGCTTAATAAGATGCTAGGAAAC
Organism: Erythroxylum reticulatum; assembly: GCA_025504915.1. Lineage (NCBI taxonomy): Eukaryota > Viridiplantae > Streptophyta > Magnoliopsida > Malpighiales > Erythroxylaceae > Erythroxylum > Erythroxylum reticulatum. Next base: position 15,186 of record JANSVA010349004.1, on the reverse strand, counting down.
TTAAAGAAATCTATGTTTAATCCATCAAGGCTAGGTGTCTTACTAGGGTTAAATCTAGACACATCAGCCTTTATCTATAAAATTTCAACTAGTTTACTTAGTTCCATTATATGTATAACAATAATAGTTTTAGAAATAAAAGTAGTAAGAGTCTGGATAGAGGAACGACTAGTAGTAGGTGAACCGAAGACTTCTTGAAATTAATTAAAGACAAAGTCTTTAAGAACCTTCTATCCCTCCACCTTTTCACCTCTTTTATTGTCTAGGCTAATTATTTTATTTAAATTCTTTCTATTTAAAGAAGAAAGAAGAGTTCCTATTACGAGTACTGGGAGCGCTTTAAGAAGTTGTGCGCCAGCTATCCCCATCAAAACATACTTGAACAACTCCTTATCTAGTATTTCTATAAGGTATTGTTGCCTATGAAGAGAAGTTCCGTTGATGCAGCGAGTGGTGGAGCATTGTATGAAAAGACTCCTATGTAGGCTCGTATTTTGATTGAGGGAATGGCCGTTGAAACTCAAAAATTTGGCACTCACATCGATGCTCATCATGTGAACAAGGTAAATACTTCATCCATCGAACAATGTTTAAATGAGTTAACATCTTTTGTTAGAAAACTTGCAGTTGGACAGGCACAGGTAAAGGCATGTGGAATATGTGTAAACACAAGCCATCTGACTAATGAGTGCCCGACATTGCAAGAGGGAAGTATGGAGTATGTGAATGCTATATAAGGAAATTTTCCTAATCAGTACAACTTGTACCCCTACATATATAACCTAGGCTGGATGGATCATCCCAATTTGAATCACAGGGGGGATAGGCAGCAAAACTACTTTCCAAATTGACCACAAGGACCACAGTAATTCCAATGTAAGTCCACAAGCTTCTTCTTTAGATTCAGGTACATCTTTGGAAGATTTGATTAAGTCCATTTCTAATAACACTCTACAACTTCAGTAAGAAATAAAATCAAGCTTCCAAAACTCGTAACCTCAAATGGATCAAATGGAAGTAAGGATCAATCATCTAGAGTCACAAAGTGGAGGAAAACTGCCATCACAATCAGAGACAAATGTGAAAAATGTTAGTACAATCACCTTGAAGAGTGGTAGGAAGCTTAAGGAATGTAAAAAAATTTACTTAAGGGATGGCTAATAAAGAAGACATTGAGAGGGAGCTCGAGGAAGAAAGGGATATGCTATTCAGCTTAAAGGTAAATACTGAATTCCCAATTATTGAAAAGACTAATCCTCCACCTTTTCCTAGTAAGTTATCAAAGTCAAATAAGGAGTATAGGGATAAAGAGATCTAAGAAACCTTTCGAAAGGTTAAGGTGAACATCTCACTATTAGAAGTGATCAAGCAAGTGTCGAGGTATGCAAAATTCCTTAAGGAATTATATAAGAACAATCAAGAAAGGATTAGGATGAGTGAAACGATTTCTTCAATTCTCAAAAAGAAAATATCTCCTAAGTGTAAGCACCCAGGCATGTTTACTATTCCTTGTAAAATTGGTAACACTGAGATTAAATAAGCCATGCTAGATTAAGGAGCATCGATTAATGTTATGCCTTATTCCATGTATGCTTTTGTAAATTTAGGGCTATTAAAAGAAATTGATGTTACCATATAATTGGTTAATCATTCTAATGTTCACCCAGATGGGGTGATTGAGGATGTGTTTGTGCAAGCAAATGAACTAATATTTCCTGTTGACTTCTAGGTGGTTGACATGAATGATGAAACTTCCCAAAACCCAATACCTATCTTACTAGGGAGGTCATTTCTCAACATGGCCCAAACTAAGATAGATTTTCATAAGGGTACCCTCACGATGGAATTGGATAGGGAAGTTACTCATATTTTTGATGTTAATAAACACTCCGATAATGATCAATTTGTTTTTGCAATTAATGTGATTAACCTTTTAGTGTAGGAAGATTGTAAACAAAAAAATACAAATAAACAAGAAGCGATTTCCAAGCTTTTAATGTCTCCTCAAAAAGTGCTTCTTTATTGCACTAAATATAAATTTTTTCGACATAAATTTTTTCCTTATTGGGTTAATCCTTTTATGATAACTAATGTTTTTCCTTATAGTGCAGTAGAGATTAAAAGTTTAAAAAAAGGAAGACATTATATGTAGGTGGTCATCGAATCAAGCCTTATTCTGATAAAGGTCAACTAGAAAATGCCAAAGTTGTAATTCCTGGGGATCATAATTTTGTATCTTGATGAGAGCAACATGGATTCGAGCCAATGACAATAAACAAAGGCGTTACTTTGAAGGAAGCTTAAGAAAAGTTTATTTCATTTTATTTACATTCTCGCATTTTTTGTTTTTGTTAAATGCTCCATTTTTCGCATTTAATGTTACATTGGGGACAATATAAGTTTTAAGTGTGACAGAGGGGATCTTAGTTTATGTTTTGAGTTAATTGTTGCTTATGTGGCCTTTTAGGCAATTTTCAAAATCAAACAATCAAAATCAAAAAAAAAATCTTGTTTTATATTGCTTTAAAGATTATATAGTCATATTAAAGTATGAATTGGCTAGAAAAATCAATGGCAACTTTAGAATGTACATTTGCTTTTGTGATTGGTTCATGTGCATTATCCTTAGAAGAGTGGTAACTAGTGATAGACAAAACTCAGTGAGATTTTGAGTCATATTAGACTGACACATCCATATCAGTCTCACTATATGTGAACTTCATGACATTTACATCCTGAATTTACTTTGATTTTCTATTTAAGAACACATTTTTATAACATGCATTTTTATGAAAATGATTAGGCATTCTTTGTTATTTGTGAGCTACATTAGTCAAATAGCCTACCCATTTATATGAATTTTCCTTTATTAACCCCCTTTGAAATTTATTAGCCCTTTCTTTTGTATAAACCACATTACATGCTTTTAAACCTAACCAATTATCCTACCTAAGCCTTAAAGCTAATGGAGCATTTTTTGATTATTGATGATTATGGATGTACAAAAGTATGAGTGTGGGCGTGTGCATATATATGGGATGGTTATTATGGTTGGGATGCTATTTTATGTCTTATCAATGGAATTCCCATATTGATATAGCTTCTTTCAATTTTTAAATGAAAAGAAAGAAAAAGAAAAAAATGTTTGAATAAAAATATCAAGGAGGAAATGCATATGTTTTGCAAAGTTATTTAGGATTAGTCTTTCCTCCTAAAGTTATATTGAATGAGTGGTTTGGATATATTGCATATAAGGCAGATGTTGTTTTAGATGGAGCATTCTTTTTGTTATGTTCATGTAGTATGGTATGAAATCTAAATTGAGTTGTGAAATATAATTGTTGTATTCATTATAGCTTAAGGTACCCAGTTTTGAATGAACGTTAACTTATGCACTTGATATCTCATTGAGTGTTACTTTTGCTTCACTAGTTTGATGGCTTTTATGCTACACTACCCAAAATACATCTCAGCTTGCCCTTGCCCACATTACACCCTAGAAAATTCCTTTGATTCATGATTATGCATGTGACTTTTAATGGTGGAGAAATGAAATGATATGCAAATTTGGAGATTGTTATGATCATGAATGGTGTTTGAGTGTACCTATAAATACATTTTGTCCAAGTTTACCTCTAGATTGCTCAGTTTCTAAAGGTGATAAATGTTGATTGATTATGAGTAAAAGATTTGACTATTGAGTCCTTGCTATAGTTTTTGAAAGTCATTCATCTTTACTTATGATTATCTATTCTTAGGAAATATGGAAAATGAATTAAGAGTTTTGATTTGTGATTTTGATTTTGATTTTGATAAATTGCCCGAGGACGGTTAAAAGCTAACTGTGGGGGAACTTGATATTTGCTTAAATGTTGATTCATTTAATCTTAAAAATGCTTAGGACACTCACTTTAGCTTATATTTGATTTTAGGTACATTTTCATTAAGCCATCTTCTCAATGTTCATACTTTATTGATTCATGGAGCAAGAAGAAGAATAGGATTAAAAGAAGAAGAGACAAGATAGAGTGTGAAAGTGAAGAACAAAGCAAAGAAGTAGCTCACAACCAACTGGTGAAGTTACACAGTCGTGAGCAATCTCATGGTCATGCAACCAACTGCATGGGCGTGAGACCATGCCTATGTAGGGGTGTCTCACAGGTGTGAGACACCACTCACACCTGTGAGGGTCCATATATGACCGTGAGAGGTGCCACATGTTCCTAGGTTTTACTATAAAAAGGAATAAGTTGTGACAGCAGATAAAGGCGGAGATCAGGCAGAAATGAAAACACCTCCATTCTTCACCATTTCTCTTTGATTTTTAACAAGAATGGAAGAAATAGAGGCTACTCCTTGGAGCTTGATGGAGAAGATGGAAGGTTAACTTCTCCATAACAATTTAAAGGTCAATTTGACGCCTAGGATGCATGGTTAAGCTTATCTTACTATTGTTTAATGTTGGATTTCTCTCTTAGAATTGTTTAGCTTATCCTTTTCTTAATCAATTTGGATATTCATGTATGGATAATGGTACTCTCGTTATCATTATATTGTTTATATTGTGAACCCATTGCTAGAATCGTTGATACAATCCGTAATCATTGTATTTGGATTCATTGCTAGAATACTCACGATAATCTGTAATTGTTATGTTGAGATTTATTTGTGGTAACTAAAGGTTTTGAATCATTAGGGATAACTTAACCTAGGTTGAATAACTCAAGCTTATGTGGTTATTGCTTAGATTGGTTTATTTTCCATATCATAATGTGGCTCCCTAATTAAATCTAGAAAGCGTATTCTAGGTTATTTGGTAGTTAGGTTTAACTAATGATCGTATCTTAATTAAACATAACATAAGGAAAAATAGGATTAACAGAGCTTATTTTTAGTCTACAACCAATAGTTCTAGGAGAGATGTGAAAGCATTATAACAATGAAAGATTTTTAATTGTGTGTAGGCCGAGATTGATCTAAGAACTGGGTTTCACACATATTCATCACTTTTATCGTTTTCGACTATTTTCTATAATTTGTTCTTGTTATTTTAAGTTTACTTATTTTCTCAATTGTATTAAACCTACCCCCCCCCCCCCCAATTTTATTTTCCTTGCATTAATTAATTTTTTTTACAAAAATTAACCGAACATTTCCTATAGATACAATCCTGACTCACTACAACTACAAATTTTAGTGTGCAGAGTTAGGTAAATTTTACAGTGCACTCAATGCTCATTGTCAGAGAGCATGGTTTTCAACCTCAATTCTATCTAAGCTTGTAGGATTTAAATAGAGCTTAAATTGAGATTTATTCAGGTTGCTCTTGGAATCTTAATGTCAAGATATTTATTCCAAACATGTTTCAAATTAAATTATTTACTACCATATTTGATACAATGATATTTTCCTTAACCCTCCATCTTTGCGACATAGTTTATAAATATTAATTGGGTAGTAATTTTATAATTGTGAGATAAATTATACACTTCAACAATAGTATGATCAAAGCAGTTGTTATGTAATGATAGACTCCTAGGGAATTGGATCAACTAATGTTGGTTAATAAGAGCTAGATAATCAATTTCCTTGTGGATTATTGCTCTATATGAAATGTTAAAACTTATACAGTAGATTTGCCTTCTATATTAGCCATAAGTGATCTAAAATCATTGAAGAAATTTTAGAAAATTTTTCCCTCAGTTTCAATAAAAAGGAGTGTACAATTGAAGTTCTCAAGTAGGATCCAAGGAATGGAAATATTAGTTTTCCTACTTATAAGATCATTCCAAATAGTAGCTCTCTAGAAACCATGATTAGAATCATAAGAGAAGGAGAATCAAAACTAAAAATTATTCTATTTGATTTTAGTGAACAAGTGAATGTCTTATTCATTGATGAATGAATCGAGGAATTCTAACCTTTTTGGATCAAATATAACAATAATTCTTCTCATTTAATGGACTTAGTGATTACATATGATATGTCATCCTTTTTTTGATAAACCAAAACTCCTTTCATTTTATTTCCTTGAGCTTAGTTTCCAAAAGAACAAAAATTATAAGTCTGATAAAGGATAGATAATTAACTAATATTTGTTTCTTATTGAGGTTATTAAATCCCCCTCGTATTCCAAGTTAATATTGATATTTAGAAACACTAGAGGATTTGGGAGTACATATCCCCTTTAAGAAACAATTTACTTGTCCTCCTCTACTCATTTCCTTGATGATCAGGTGTTGGTTTCCAATGATAAGTTACTTTAACAATTCCTCAATTAGTTCTTCATCTTGCTTTAATTATATTATTGAGATCTCATCAAGTAGCTCTTATGAAATTTTAACTTAAACATATAATCTTGTAAAGCATATCCTCTTTATAGATGTTATATATTCATCCATATATAATGCTTGACCAATAAAATTAGCAAGATAACACAAAAAAATATGGACCAATATTCAAAGGGATCAATATGTATGTTGATCAACAATGGAAGATGGTTGAGCTTCATTTGATCAAACTTAATTCCAAGTGACCACCTTTGCAAAAAAATTGATTTGTCGTGCATATGCAAAAGGCCAACCTCAAGAACCTTGTTAGCCTAATCCAATAAAAGTTTCTATTAGTCGCATATTTTTCCAATGTAAATTGGCCTATACTTGTATTGATGGAAAAACACATTGTTTATTAAAGAAAGACCCACAAAATATGATTTCCATTTGTTATCTCCTTATATCAGGATCTCCTTTAGGAGATGATTAATAGATTAACCTTACTTATAAGATAATGGAAAATGAAATAGCTTAGTAGTAAGAGATAGGTCTCTTAAAACATGACACTAAGCTCTTTTAGTGGAACCAGTAAGAGTGAGTAGAAGCAATTGGAGGATAGAGCTTCCAATATTTAATGAAGGACGAATTGAGTGTAAATTTGACAGACAAAACTTATTTAAAGTGATCTTATCTGCTACAATAGAGGTGGGAGTTTGAGGAACAAGAGGTAAATGAGGAAAATGTCCCTCTTGAGCAAGGCATTTACCAAGGTGAGAGGTTCATAAGCTATGTATCGAGAAAGAGAGGCAATTCAAGGCAAAAGGTTTTAAAATTACCATTCCAAAAATAGTAATAATTCAGAGATAAGGGAAGTCTTTAAGGAGAAAGGACCAAAATGCTCTTAGACATCTTTCCTACTAGCTCCTACATATCTACTTTAGTTCTAATATTCTTCCTTCCTTTTCTTCGACATCCTTAATCCTTTTTCACTTCCATTTCTTATTTTATAAATCTCATTTTAAATTATATTAATTTTGGACCATAACGGAACCTTTTTAAAGGTAAAATAATATAATAATAGGAACTAAGTAGGTTATAAAACTTAAAACAATCTATGTAACCTATAGACACCTTCGAGATAGAAAAGTAAAATTAGTTAAGATTAAAGAGCTAAAGTTAGGAAATGCTACCATAGCTGTTAAAGAAAATTATATCTAACTGCCATAAGAAAATTATATCTAACTACCATAATCTCAATAGTTCAAGTATTAATCTTTTTAGCAATAATTATTTATCTAATTTAGTGAAGACTCTATTACTTAAAGGTATAGGTTCCAGTTGCTCCTCCTTCAACATTGTTCTATTTCTTTCCCTATATCTAGCATAAATGACACAAATGAATGTTACTTCTAATGTTAAGAGGTATCACTTACTACTATACTAGATTTTGCTTACTTAATGTATATTGTTTGCCTATTGATCCACTTAAGATTGTAAGTTATAAACACAATAGTTAGTTCCAAATCATTGCAAAGTATCCACAGTTAAAAAGCATATAATTGATTGATTATTTCTCCTAATTATAAGCACGTAGGATGAGTTTTCGAAATTTTCATAGTAGATTATATCCTTAATGCTTAGTCTTTATTTAATCTCCAAACATAGGATAAAGGATGCTTTAAAAAGATTGCTAGAAAACCAAACCAGTCTTTCTCGTCGTACCTAAGTTTCTTTAAAGAACCTACATAAGATTCATTAGTGAATTTATAAGATCTATGCCCTAACCAAACGATAGTGTCTTTTATGTTTGATTCAAGATTGTTTATTGGAAGTTTTCTCATGATACTTGAAAATCCTAGTGAGTTATTAAAGGACCAACTTCAACTATTACCTTAAATAATTGCTTGCACTTTAGTTGAGTCTAAAATGCTTGCCAATATAATTTAACATTTTCAAGCTTATGAAAGGGGCCTCGACTATACCAATTGTCATGATAATGTCAAGCATTATTTCTATTGCCAACTATGTTCTTCATCTCATTACTAGCATTTTATCTTATTCAAGATATTTAGAGAGTCTAAGAGGTGTTAATTTTAGATTTGACATTCTAAAATATTTAACCTTTAAGAAACTAAATGTGGATCCATTAAATCTAAAGATATTCTTTGTTTTAAAATAGCTTTTGAATCCTCTTAGATAGTAACATTTAATTTATTGTCTTGGCTAACTTGAATCACAATCCTTTTTTATCTTTAGGATTGCATACTTTTTAATGTTTGAATTTGGAACATGTTGGAACACTCTCCATACCTATTTAAAGAAAGTTCTTGATTTTTCTTTTAATTGCTTTTGTAAAGTTTATAGAAAGTGATAGGTAAGAGAACCAATACACTTATAAGTTCTTCAATAAAATATAAACATATTATTTCAATAAAAAATATAAACATATTATTCTATCTCCTTATTCTTTTATATATTATGTCAAATAATGACTAATAATATTTGAATGAGATTCTAGTAAAAAATAAGGATCCTAAGATACTTTATAGGGGTTGTTAGGGTTTGAATCAGGGTAAATTAGATAATTCTTCTAAAATTTTTGGAATGCCATTAATCAAAGAAGTTTCTTTCATTGTTATTGATAGAGAAACTTAAATGTCTTTTAAATTTCTATAGAGACTTTATTACAACCTTAATGGATCATGATTTAGTCGTATATAATAAAAATAATTCATCTTAAAAGAAATATTGAACATCTTGAGCTTTTTGCATTTGTAGTAATAATGGACATTTTTTCTACTCTATATTCTTAGCAACTAGTCTTATGAGAACTTGAATAAGAAGATAGGGGATCTCCTTTTTCTTATTCATTTGACACAATTGAAGATATGAAGGGACCCTCTGTTGATTAATACACAAAATGAGGTTAAAGTGATACATTATTTCAACCATTTAACAAATTAGATAAGAAAGCCAAAGCCTAATAAATTATTAAACAAAAAGTTCCAATTGACTTAATCAAAAGTTTTTTAAAAAATCTATTTTTAGGGAACAACCTTTAATGTCTTTTTTATGTAGTAATAGTTGAAGATTTTTTGCACCAATAAGATGTAATCATCTATCCTCCCCATATGAGAGTTCTTTGGCTAAGATTTATTATGGATTTTAGAATTTCTTTGAGTCTTAAAGTAAGTAGCTTTGATATGATCTTGTAAACCATATTATAATAGGAGAGAGGTGATAGGTATAGATCATATTCTATTTTGATAGGTGTTTTAGTGTGTTTGTATATGTTTTTTAGATGATTATCATATGTATAGGTTTAGAATTATGGTATTGTGTGTATTTATTTATATTCTAAGAGTTTGTGTGGTTTAGAGCATGAATTCAATCTTAATTTTTTGTTTCGTGAGGTGTTTGATGTGTTTATTAGTATCGAAAATCAGGAAATTGAAGAACTGAGAAGATAGAGGAAGCTGGAAGTAGGACACAATCATGCCACCTTGGAGCACAATCGTACATGGCCATTATGGGACTACATGGTTTTCGGCATGATCGTGTTCCATGAGGAAAAACATTAGAGCATGATCGTGGCAACAAGTTTCCAGGCACGAATTTTTCATTTGTTTCATGGTTCAAGGTTATTTTGGAACCAAACAAAGGGGGAAAACCCTAGACTGGAACCCAAGACAATAATACACTATATAAGAATGTGAAACACAATCAAAAAATAGTAGCAATCACAATTAAAAACGAACCAAAAGTAGGAGATCAAGAAGAACATCCAGGAATTCTAACTTTCTACATCAAGACCTTAACAGAGCTTTTCTTCTTTTCCTTTAGTTCTTTCATTATACTTGATGTGTACTCTGAATTCTTTGATTTTAAACATGTTTATAAAGTTACAAATTTTATATTAGGATTTATTTTGGAATTATTTTATGACTTTTAATTATTGTTGATTTCAATACATATTGGATGTTTATGAAAATTGTTTATGCTTAAAATTGACAACAAATTAAGAGAGAGAGTCAAAAGTAATTAGTGTTAGATTGTACAAGGAGAGTTGGCAGTTTAATAACCCATAATTATCAAATTAACAATACATTTATCAAATTAACAATCATTCGAAGAGAGATCTTGTTTGAGAAATTAATTATCCAATAGATTGCTTTATATCTAATTGAATAAGTTAGGGAATGTTTTACAAAATGAAAGATTGCAAATCTAAAATTTTCGAATTGAATTAAGGTTAATTGATTAGATCTTGAAATAAAGTAATCAGTACCTTAGGAAATCTAGGGTCAAACACAATTGAAACAACAAGATTAAAGGAAACAAAATAAGGAAAGAATAAGGCCTAAGTATTCCATCTTGATCAAAACCCAAAATTCTATTGGTAACTCGTTGTTTATTTTCTTATTTATTTTGTTTTATTATTTTTTAATTTTGTATTTAAATTTAATTCAAATCAATTTCTGAATACCTTGGACAAAGTTAGTTTCAATTGTTAACTCTTGAATAATCCTCCTGGGAATAATAACCTCTTATAGTACAAGATACAATCCTTATACTTGCAGTGTATATTAGATATAAAAATTGCTCAATAATAGGCTTGAAGTCCTGTAGAATTAAGGGGCTGGGAATCTTTGAAGTAAGGTATATAAAGGTTTCCTTTAATTCTCCAAGGATCTTATCTTTATAAAAGAATTCCATAATGGCTTTAAAGATAGTGTCACTATATACATCATGATTTCTAAAAGAAATAAGCATTAAATTCATTAGGTTCTAGCGCTTTATTAGCATTTAAACCATATAAAGCTTTCACAATATCTACTTTCGTGAAAGGGTTACTGAGGAAATCAACTTGCTCTTATAGGATCAAATGAGGGACAAAGGTATGATTATAATTTTTTATACAATCATTTAATTTCTTATCTTAGTTGAGGAAGTGAGAAGATTAAGTTAAGATTATGTGTCTTGTTGTAACTACATCTACAACTTTAAAAAGTGTTCACAACTTTATGATGTTAATGATCAACTTTGCATTTTGTGCAATCTTTGCTTTGAATCCATCAGTCATTTTTTTCAATGTGTATATTGTAGAGTTATTTGGAGTAAGATGCAACTTTTGATAGAGTTGTATTACCCTTACCAAGAGTGGCAATACTCAAATGGGCTAATAAGATTCACAATAAGAAGAGGGGTAAGCACTTAGATATTAGTCTTTGTATAAGTTGTTCTATTGACTCCATTTAGAGGGAAATAAATAGTAGGTGATTCAAGAACTTGAAAAGGGAGAGTTAATTATGATCTTGCTTACAGGGTTTGTTATTGGATTAGAGAAATACTGCAAGTTTATATCACATAAAGGATGACTGCTTCTTTTAGAAGAAGATGGAGTTTGGAATGAGTTTGTAATTGGTTATTTCTTCTAATATTGTTCTAGGGTAGCATGAGTTTTATATTCCTTTCCATATAATTACATAATTGTCCTTTTACTTTGTGCCTTTGATGCTCATTCTTAAGCTTTGATGAATTTTTTCACTTTTCAAAAAAAATTAAGGCAAAAGTTCCTAAAGAGTGCAAATGGAAAAGAGGTTTATATTATAATTTTAGATAATAACTTTTGGGATGTTTACTTGATTATATGGCTCTACTTATAAAGTTATTGAGGTTTTTTATTCAAATAAGAAGATATTTTGGGATTTTATATATGATGGTGTACAGAGAGTTTTCAAGAGAATTACGAATGTTTTTAAAAGAAAAGACAAATAGCACAAATCTTATGTAGTTTTTCTTGATTGCAATAGAAAAAGCATCTTACTCAAAGGATCCACTTAGTAGCTAACTTTCTCAATTATTACTACTTATACAATAAAGACGCATGTAAAAAATACTGATATAAAGGACAATCCTTTTACTGTGATTAAATGCAAAGGTATTCTCTCTACTAAAGAGCAATTAAAGTTAACAAATGAAATTAAATTGTATTAAGATTTAGACAATTTTTCTATACTCAAAGAGAGAACTCATCATGAAAATAATATAGCTTGGTAAATTTTCATACGTTTAGTTTCATTCTTACTTATCAATATTTTTTTGTAACCTTTTATTTAAAATACATATTAGTAGTGTAGATTAGTTAATGAAAATGTTCTAACCTTAAGAAAATTTGTTATTATATTACTCAGTTAAGTTGCTTCATCATCATGTTGTCAACAAAATTAAAGTGTTTTTTAACATATTCGTATGAAGAAACAAAATTATGTAGAACATCAAAAATTCATTGACCTTATTCATATTATTTATGAGAATGAAAATACGTATTTTATTTATTATATTATATTTTCATTATTTATTTTATCATTTTTTATTATGTATTCATAATGATAGTAACTTGGCCCAAGGTTGATCGAGTTGAGGCTAAAACGACATAATTTTTGTTAAAACTTAACAAAATAACGTTGTTTCGATCAAATGATTCTTAATTTATTTAGCTAAAATAACATCATTTTAAACAAAATTGTATTGTTATATTCGAACTCTTTTTTTTCCAAGTTAAGTTGGATTAGTCCTCTCAAGGTCAAGCCCGACCTAGAACTCAATCAACCCGAATCTGACTTGTTGATTTTAGGTCAAGTCAATTTTAGCCAAAATTGTCAACTTTATGTACTTAAAGTGCTTAGTAAAAGAAAAACATATAATCCATTTAATATTGATTGCATTAACCATATTGATTTTTCAATCCAAGAAGAATCATTACTTAATCCATATTATAGTGAGTTCAAAGAAATACAATTCAAATTAAGAATATATATTAATGGTCAATTGATATCTTAATTTTTAATATATTTAAAAATAAAAGTATAATATATTACAATAAAAAAATTTAATATATTTTATAGTTTACGAAACTTTAGCTTCTTTTCACTCTTTAAATAGCGCTTAGGAATTTGAAACTTTTGATGATAAAACGATACAATTTCGTTCAAAAATATCATTTTAATTGTTATTATCTTTTTTGAAATTTATATTGAATTTGAATTTAAATAAAATTTTTAGACTAATTATTAGTTTATTATATAATAATAAACATTTTGATTTCAACAAAATATTTTATTTTAAATTATATTTTGACTCATCTTTTGAAGTATATTAAAAATTATAGTCTTATATTAGTTAAACCTTTTAATTTAAAATCTTTTCATATATATTTGATATTCAATATAATATTTAAAATATAGATAAAAGTAGATAATATTATAAATATTTAGGCCACAAGCACATTTTCATCCCTAATGTTTACTAGAATATAAGTTAAACCTATCGTGTTGATGCATTCAAACTGAGCCTCAACGCTTACAAAACATCCAACTAGATCTTAAGTCGATAAAAACTCTTACGGGATTAGTTCTTTATTAGTTAAATACCACGTTATATTTTTTGTCTGCTTATTGTCTATTTTAGATATTTTGTAAATAATATAATTCAATTTAAACACAGTGGAATGTTAAAATTACCCGGTGTAAAAGAATTTAAGAGTGGACCTCATATTTTATGTCTACTTATGGTCTATTTTAGATATTTTGTTAATGTTATAATTAGTTTAAACACGTTGAAGTGTTAAAATTCAACTTATACTCTAGTGTAAAAGTTAGAATTAAAAATGCACGTTTGACCTAAATATTTATGATTCATGTCTTGTAAAACATAAAATAAAAATATATTTATATAGACAAAGTGTGACGAAGAAAACATTCTTATTGGGGTCTCTATGTCAAACACTTGGACCTCCTATAATTTCTATAACGGACTTGCTCTTTATTTTCCTTCTCTGATTTTGAGCCACTTTTTAATGTTAGATGCTTAATGGGTTTAAATCGGCCAACCCAAGTCTGCTGCCCTTGCCCGGTCCATCAATTGGTGTTTCAAGCTTACAGCCTATTAGGCTCATCTTTAACCGTAAGCACAAGACAACATGCATAAGCTTCCTAACCCCTGTGTACACATGTTACCAATAGCTACATGTACACAATACTGTAGGCAGTAGCTTTACTCTTTCTCAACTCAAGCCGTTTTCATATTTAGCTTTTTGGGAGTACAGACAAACATGTACGCATCAGTAGCATAGATGTAGAGCATCGTGTAACGTGAAGGGCTTTTCGGCGTCTAAGGGTCATTGGATAGTTGGCTCAAAGGTGCACTCTTTTTTATGGTAGCCTACCATACTTTTATGGTCTTTGACTTGCTTTCCACAAGGTAGGCGTTCGGAAACAAGACAAGGATTCCATCAGACTTTATGTTTTTATGTTTATCATTTAAAATTAAAACCCTATTTTTTTCATCTTTTATTTGGAGTAATATTGCAAGCTTTACCTATACTTTTTGTACGAATCGATGCGATAAATTTGTATGAGCTCTTCGCGTTCAGTTAATGTTTTAGGTTTTTGTACAAAAATGGTCCAGAATCAAAATTTTGTCCGTTTATATAATAGCTTAATTAAAAAATTATAAAATTAAAAGATTTAACGTAATTCTAAATCTCATAGGGTTCCAAATTAAAGAGTCTCAAGTGTTAGATAAAGTTTTGGAAAAAAATTTAGATTGTTGATATGAGTAATAGAAATGTTTAACTTTATGAACATGAGTTAAAAGTAATAAAATAATAATAATAATAAAGATTCAGAAGTTGAATGTCCCGATTATTGAACGTAGGACATAGTAAATTGTGGCCTACACGCTTCCTTCTCATAATGATTTATCTGGAATAAAATTTTAAATTATTTGAATGGCCACGGTTATTTTCTACTTGATACACCTTTAAGTTGCCTTATATCGTCATATATGTATAATTCAAATTTCAATTAATAATATGTTTATATTATGTACATTTTCAAGGAAAAAATGGACA
>JANSVA010347533.1:0-23961 GCA_025504915.1 Erythroxylum reticulatum | reverse complement strand
TGCATGAATATATCAGGAACACTTCTAAACATAGCAATTTATCAGTATACCCTTCCTATTGGTGAGGGATGTTACAGTTAGGAGGGTGCTTAATGTTCAACATCAGATTGAAATGTTAGACCAATGATAGAACTTATTTTATACGTGATGTTTAGTTGGTGGTAAAGTTTGTAGCTTGATCATTGATGGAGGCAGTTACGCCAATGTTGCTAGTTTGGATATGGTTAGAAAATGCGGGCTAACGGTTCTAAAACATCCAGAACCAAACAAGTGCTACTATCTTTCTCCATTGGACGGTATGAGGACGAGGTTCTTTGTGATGTAGTACCTATGCAAGCTGGTCACATTTTACTTGGAAGACTATGACAATTTGATCGTCGAGCTAATCGTGACGGATACACCAATAAGTACTCGTTCAAGTTCAAGGGGCAAGATTTCATTCTTGAACCAATGACTCCCCAAGGAATTTACTTGGACCAAATTCAAGCCTTGAAAGGAAGATCGGGTTCGGATAGTGAGGAGAAAAAAATAAAGAGGGACAAGAAGCCAAAAATAAAGGAGATAATGGCTCATTGGAGAGAGAAAGTGAGCAAAAGAATGAGAGATGTGCAGGAGAGAAAAGTGTAAGGAGGGAAAACAAGAGAGAGCTGAGAGAAAAGAAGGTGAGCTTGTGTGCCTATGAAAAGGACTTAAGGAGAGCATATGGAGCGAAGAGAGTGTTGATTGTGATTAGGCATAGGGATTGTTTTCTTTTAGATACTAACCCTATTGATGAATCTTTTCCCAGTGTTTTTAAGTATCTTTTGCAGGAATATGAGAATGTTTTCCCAGAGGAGATGCCGAAAGGGCTGCCTTCTTTACGAGGTATAGAGCATAAAATCGACTTTGTCCCAGAGGAACAAATTCTGAATAGGCCAGCCTGTAGGAGTAATATAGAGGAAACAAAGGAGCTTCAACGACATGTAGATGAATTGCTTGTAAAGGGGCACGTGCATGAAAGTCTTAGTCCTTGTGCTATTTTAGTCTTATTGGTGCCGAAGAAGGATGGATCTTAGCGCATGTGTGTAGACTGTCGAGCTACCAATAAAATCATGGTAAAGTATCGACATCCTATTCCTCGACTTAATGATATGTTGGACGAGTTGCATGGTGCATGTGTTCTTATAAAAATTGATCTGAAAAGTGGTTATCATCGAACTCGCATGAAATCTCGGGATGAACGGAAAACTGCATTTAAGACTAAATACAGTTTATATGAGTGGTTAGTTATGCCATTTGGTTTATCTAATTCACTGAGTACCTTAATAAGATTAATGAAACATGTCTTGCGTGATTACTTGGGTAAATTTGTTGTTGTGTATTTTGATGATATACTTATGTATATCATTACTTTGAATGATCATGTGGAACATGTGCATTGTGTGCTTGATACTTTTAGATGTGAGAAATTGTTTTCAAACCTTAAAAAGTGTACTTTTTGCATTGATAAATTGATACTTTTGGGGTTTGTTGCAATCTCGAAGGGGATTGAGATAGATGAGGAGAAGGTGAAGGCCATTCGAGATTGGCCCACACCAAAGAGTGTTTTGGATGTGAGGAGCATTCATGGCTTAGCTAGTTTTTACCGGGAGTTTGTGATTCTCCACCTTTGCTGCTCCTTTGACCAAATTTGTCAAAAAGGAGAAGGGATTTAGTTAGGGAAAAGATCAAGAGCATGCATTTAACTTGTTGAAATAGAAGTTATGTACTGCACCTGTGTCGTGTTTGCCTAATTTTGCTAAAGTTTTTGAAGTAGAATGTGATGCCTCCGGGATTGGTGTAGGTGTTGTCTTAATGCAGGAAAATTAGCCTATTGCATACTTCTGCAAGAAATTGAGTGGAGCGCAACTCAATTTTCCAAAGTATGACAAAGAACTTTATACAGTGGTGCGAGCTTTGGAAATGTGGCAGCATTATTTACAACTAAAGGAATTTGTCATCAAAACTGATCATGAGAGTTTTATGTACTTGAAAGGACAAAGAAAATTGAGCAAGCGACATGCAACTTGGGTAGGGTTCTTGGAAACCTTTCCATACGTGCTGCACTACAAAGATGGTAAGGAGAATGTGGTCCCCGATGCGTTATCATATAGGTATTCCTTAATCTTAACTCTTACTTCAAAACTTTTAGGTTTTGAGCAACTTAAGGAATTGTATGCCAATGATGTGGACTTTGTTAATGTCTATGCTACTTGTGAACATGGTGCTTTTGAGAAATACTTTAGGCATAATGGTTATTTATATTGCCAGAATTGTTTAAGCATGCCTAATTGTTCATTGCGTGAATTATTTGTGCTCGAAGCCCATGGTGGAGGTCTTATGGGGCACTTTGTTGTCGTTAAGACCTTGGACATATTACATGGGCATTTTTATTGGCAGGGAATGCGAAATGATGTTGAACACATTTTTGCTCGTTGCATTGTTTGTAAGCAAGCTAAATCAACCACTAAACCTTATGGCCTATACATGCCTTTACCTATGCCTAGTCACCCTTGGATGGACATTTCTATGGACTTTGTTGTAGGGTTATCAAAGACAAAACAGGGTGTAGATAGAATTTTTGTTGTTGTGGATAGATTTAGTAAGATGGCTCACTTTATTGCTTGCAAAAAAACTGATGATGGTGTGCATGTTGCTGATTTTCTTTAAAGATGCAGTGAGATTGCATGGTATTCCTAGGTTAATAGTTTTGAATAGGGACACGAAGTTTTTGGGTCATTTTTGGCGTGTTTTGTGGGGAAAATTGGGAAAAAATTTGTTATTTTCTACTACTTGTCATCCACAAACTGATGGGCAAGCGGAAGTTGTGAATAGAACGTTAAGGAGTTTTTTGTGTGCTATGATAGAAAAAAAATTGAAAATGTGGTCAGATTGCTTGCTGTTTATTGAGTTTGCTTATAATCGTAATGTTCATTCTACTACTGGATATTCTACTTTTAAAATTGTTTATGGCTTTAACCCTTTAACTATATTAGATATAGTGCCTTTACCTTTGTCTGAGTTAACTAGCCTAGATGGAGAGAGGAAAGCTGGGTTAGTTTAAGAGTTACACGAGAAGGCTAAGCAACATACGGAGCACAATAATGAGGTTTATGCACTCCAAGCCAACAGACATGAGGAGGTGATCTTCGAACCCGACCATTGGGTTTGGCTTCATCTTCGTAAGGAGAGGTTTCCTAGCCATAAGTGGTCCAAGATAGATCTGCGAGGAGATGGTCCTTTTCAAGTCTTAGAAAGGATCAACAAGAATGCCTACAAAATTGACTTGCCCTGTGAGTACAATGTGTCTGCTACTTTTAATGTTGCTGACTTGTCTCCGTTTGATATGGATGTAGATTCAAGGAATAATCTTTTTGATGAAGGAGGGGCTGATGTGAGCAAGATTGCACATGATGAATATATCAACAAACATCGAGATCACACGATGCTAATTGAGACTTGTTGCTGCCTTCTAGCCCCGCAAGTCGGATTGGGTTTAAAAGATTTAAGGCTATGTTAAATTTATTTGTGGCTCACATGGTTGATGATGGACTCCAGAAGAATTAAGATTCTCACTCAAAGCTTCAGTTTGTCAGTTTGAGCTAAGTTTTGGGCCCAAATAGCCTTTGACAGGTGCGTACGCTAGGCGCGTACGCCAGTGTCCAGTAGGCCAGACACTAGGCGCGTCAGGCCAGGTGCACCGCCTAGCCTCTTTTTCTTTGTGTTATTTTCCTAATGTTTTTAAGATGATTCAGATAGTATTATTTTACCTATTTAGGACTAGGAAGTTGTCCCACTTTCAAGTTATTTTGGCAACTATAAATAGTTTCCTTGACATTAGTTTTAGGGTTACACTTTAATAATTTGAGAGCTTTGTAAGGAATTTCTTCATGTTCTTGCTGTTCCATGAAACCTAATTTCTTCATGTTCTTGTTGTTCCACGAACCCTAACTCTACTTATCTATTAATCTCAATTGGTTCAATTTTTTTGGTTTACTACTTAATCTAGGTTGCTTGGACAATTGCAAGCCTTGAGGTCTAGAAAATTATCAAAAACCTGACGTATCTAGTTTGCTTAAAGGCTGCTGAATCATATCAAGATTAATCTCCCTCTGTGTGCACATCAGTATGGGAGCACAGTTCGGTAGAGGAGGAGGGAACAAACCCTATTTGAACATGTATAATCCTGGGTGGAGAAATCACCTCAACTTTTGGGGTCAAATAATGGTGGAGGCCAGTTTAAGCCGTAAGGGCCACCTGATTTCCAACAAGAGAAACCAAACTCTATGGATGCCAAACTAGGTAAAATCTTATACAAGATTGGGGGAATGGAGGAGGCCCATAAGAGACTCAAAGGCAAATTCAAGCAAGTAATAAAGAACCATGCCTCCTCAATTCATAATTTGGAAGTCCAAGTAGGTCAACTAGAAGAAGCATTATCGTCCAAAAATGCAAGAACAATCCTAAGTAATAAGGAGCCTAACCCGAAGGAACGAATTATGGTCATCACCCAAGCCACTAAGGAGGATCCGAGCCAAGCTAAAGACAATAGAGGAAAGGAAAAGGAAAGGGTTGATTAGAATTTTCTTCAAAGTGAACATGAAGTACAAACAATCAAGGGGCATCGACCTAAAAACCCTACCCCATTTAAAAAAAACTAAAGCCAAATCCATGCAAGAACAAAGTTAAGGTAGAAATGCTAGAGAATATGGAAAGCTCCTTACTAGTAAAGTACATTTTGCCTAAGATCAAAAAGTACCAACCCTCGATTCCATTTTCAATCAGATCAATGAGTAAATCTAAAGAAGTTGAGCTGAATGAAGTTGTAGACATGATCGAGCAATTGGAAGCATGGATCACACTAATGGAATCGATAAGAGGGAAAGTGGAAAAAGAGTTAGAGGAGGAAAGGAAATTGACATTCTTAGTAAAGAAGGAGGATCTAGGGGATTTTTATATCCCCTACATTATTGAGGTTGGCAAAATAAATAGAGTATTGATTTACTAATTTGGTACCCATTACAAATGTAATGCCATAGGCCTTATGTAAAAAATTGGGGATCAAAGAGATAGTCCTCGCTAAAATACTGGTAAAAATAGCAGACATTAGTTCATCATACGAAAGGTATCATTCAAGATGTGCACGTTCAAGTGGAAAAGTTTACCTTTCCCATGGAATTCTTCATTTTGGATATAAAAGAAGATGTGCAAACCCTAATTATCCTTGGGTGGCCATTTTTGGCCACTACCCTATCAATTATTGATGTAGATGGGGCGAACTAATTCTAAGGGTAGGAGAGGAACAAATGTCTTTCACTGTAACCAAGAATGAAAAAAATCCTATCCAACC
Organism: Erythroxylum reticulatum; assembly: GCA_025504915.1. Lineage (NCBI taxonomy): Eukaryota > Viridiplantae > Streptophyta > Magnoliopsida > Malpighiales > Erythroxylaceae > Erythroxylum > Erythroxylum reticulatum. The sequence goes on along the minus strand of JANSVA010347533.1, from coordinate 18,593 downwards.
CATGGCCATCATGAAGAGGATAGAAAATGGTGGAGAAATAGAGAAGAATGATGAACCAAAGTGTTCATTAGGAAAGAAAAAATCTCACAGGAGAAGGTGAAGATAGAATCGAAAGAAGTAAGGTGTTGGCCTAAATAACCAGGTGGCATACCATGGTTAAATCATTGACAAATGGCATAATTGATACATTGAAAAATGGCAACACTATGTGTGTGAAGCCTATTGTATCATTGACACATGGCTGCTCCCATATGGGACACATGAAGCTCATGTATGGAGACACATGTTGCTCCAATTCAATGACAACTAACTTTGGATCTGGCAAATTCTATTGGAGCAATTTCTGTTTTGCTTATTCTTCACTTTGCTCTCTTCTCTTCACCAAAATTCTCCTACTCCTCCTATCAACTTTTGGAAATTTTCTGAATCTTAGATCATCATCTTTGAAAGTTATTTCATTAAGAAGTAGGTCTTGTAACTCTATGTAATATTATTTAATTGGTGTTGAAAGTTGCACCTTAATCATAGGTATATGCTGATTGCTTGGAAGCTTAGTTTAGCTTGATCTTGGAGTTGTTATTTAGAGTTTAAAGAGCTAAGGGAATACTAAACTTGATTTCATTTTAGAATATGTATTGTTTGGTGTTTGAAATGGATAAAATGTGTACTGAATTAATGAAGAATTGAGGTTAGAAACTTGATACATACTGGATACTTGTTAGAAGGAGTGGTTCCACTGAATAGGCATCGATATTTTAGTCATATCTTGAACTATGGACATAAAAATGGGACGATTTTAAATTCAAATTAAATTAGATAAATATATCTATAACTTTCATGAAGGAATCAAATTTGATTTTTATCACTAAGGGTTTTGAAATTTGGCTTGAAGTTGAATTGTGGTTGTTGTCCATGGTTGAGAACAGTTTGTAGTATTTTGGGTATAACTTCAAGAATAATGAAAACCAAATTTGATTAACTTTATTTCTTTTGAAAACTCAATACATAGAGAAATATTTGTTTAGAAGAACATAATGTCTAAAAACGTTAGTTTCTAGGTCAAAATGGCCATATAAAAACCTATCTTGTGAAAACAACTATTTGGAGGATTCGGGTCACTTATTCCATAATTGTGGGAAATGATTAGGAAGGTGAAAAAAAGGGTTTTTGTGTAATTGATGAACTATATAAGGTTTAGCTAATTAATTTGGTATAATAGGAAATAAATAGACATGTTTAAGGTGTGTTATGAACTTGAATTGGTATCCAATTTAATTAACACTTAATTTAAATATGCATTATTAATTGGGATGATAATATAAAAAATGTATGGTTTAATAATAATGAGTAAAATATTGAATTGCTTGGTGTGTTCATGAATAATGAGTTCCAATGGCTTATGTATTATGAACTGGATATGGATGTTTGTGAATTGGGAGTTTCTGTGATGATATTATGTTAATTTTTAGACCACTAAGTATCTGAGGAGTTTGATATTTAGGATTGTGTTGAAAATGCTTTCTATTTGTGTGAATATACATAATTTGTGATGACTCAATACATCTATTGATGCATTGTTGCACATACTTGTAATTGTATGACATGTTAGTTTGTTTGGAAATCAATGAATATGTTAAGTTGAACAAAATGGAATAAAGTGGTATGTGTTGCAATATGTTCCTCCCATGAGAAATCTAAAATGAACACTTCGATGTCTCCTATTACTGACACTTTGATGTCTCCTGTTATTAAGACATATGTCTCTCTTATTCTGTGATACCGATCACAATATCTCCTATATTTGTCCCGTTACCCACTTCTATATAAAGGATTAATAGAATAAGTTGTTTTGAATTCTATAATATACTCAGTTCTGATATAAATAAGCTTTGATCTGAAACATCTTAGCTCTATTCTTAAATAAGCAAATTCTATTTTGTTATAGACAAGTTTTGTTTTGATATTATAATATTCAACTTTGAAATTGGTGAGTTTTTCTCTAAAGCTAATGTGTAACCTGTTTCGATATGTTATATTTTGTTATGAGAATTATGATATTTTTGTTCGGTTTAAAAATGGATAAATAAACAATGCTTACAATCTTATGTGATTTTGAATATGTGAATGTTTGGATGACTGTTTGAAACAGTTATCTGCTTATATCCTATTTAGTTTATTCCCTACTAAGCTTTATGCTTAGCACGGTGGTTTTGTCCAGTGTATGTTCAGATAGGAGGGTTTGAAGACTAAGATAATAATAACCATAGTGGGCAACAAAGAATGTGCTTTGTTTTGGGAATGTATGTTTGAGCTATTTGTAATACTATGAGACATGATGTATTTGTTAAAAGTTTGTAAGTATTGTAATACAGAGTGTATTTAAACTTAAGATATGTACTGTTTTGTATAAGGGTTTGTAACGTAATAACTTTAATTCAGGATGATGTTGTAATTGACGCATGTATTCAGATAAATTCAGTATGTTGGTTAAATTCTATTTAAAGTTGAAGATGTATGGAAAAGTAATGATTGATTGTTTGAATTTCTGGCAATGCTTTGTATTGTTTTGATATGTTTAAGTTCTATCTTAGGTAACATCTGCATATCCTTCTAGGGGGTATGTGGGTGCTGCATCATTTGGTATCAGACCATGGTTTAGGAGATTCTGGTTTAACCAGCACTTACCTACTGCTTATACTTTAGTGTAAAAGTTGTGTTTTGGCCTAATGCGATTTGTCCCATGTTTTGATTATGGAATTAAAGATGGAAAGATCTTATGAAGCCGTTGATGAGGTTGCCGAGAGTAATAATCCTGAGCGAACTCATCCATTAATATCTGAATCCTCTAGGGTTAATTGAGGTGAGGAAGAGGTGCCACCTCCTTCTCTAGCTCAATGAGATGTTTTAGTTAAGTTGTCTTAGGATATAATGACGTTACTACATCATATGACTACACACAAGGCTCTAATTGGTCAGCTGCGGAAGTATAGAGCTGAGGAATTTTTTGGAACGTCATTGGAGGAATCTAAAAGAGCTGAGTTTTGAATAGAGAAAGTAAATAGCATGTTAGATGAAATCAGTTGTCCACTGGATCAGATGGTGTACTGTGCGATGTCTCTTCTTTAGGGAGTAGTCTATAAATGGTGGAATTTCATTTTGAGGTCTCTTCTTTAGGGAGCAATCTATGAATGGTGGAAGTTCGTTTTGAAGAATCTTCAACTACCGATGCCTCTAACTTAGGATTTCTTTTCCCAATAGTTTAAAGCTAGGTATGTTACAGAGGCTTACAAAAAGGAGAAGTGGAAGCAAATTTTGAACTTGAAATAGAGGAACTTGTCAGTTATTGAGTACGACTGGGAATTTAATTGACTTAGTAGGTACAACCCCGAATTGGTACTTACTGAGGAGTTTTGGTTTCATCAATTCGAGGATAGATTGAATGATTCCATAAAGGAGCATCTGGCAGCATTAAACCTTTTGCCGCAAGTGAATTACAATCAGCTGGTGCAAGCTGCTATGAAAATATAAAGGCAAGAGATGGTTAGGAGAGAAATGAGTCAATAAAGGGGCTTTGCTTGAGGATGTTAGTCCTTAGGTAAGCAAAGTTGGGAATGTGCTTCCTTTGTATCAAAATTTACTCAGAGATTTCTGGCTCAGGGAAGGTGATAACATTTTCCCTCATCGATTGGTACTAGTAGGGGTTCCTCTGTGGTTTGAGGTTCTGGTGCCACGAAGTGCCGTTCTGGTGCCACGAAGTGCCCTCATTGATTTGTACATTATTGGGATATTTATTTGAGGGCTATGGGTGTATGTTTTCGATAAGGCAGCACTAAGCATCTGATAGCCAATTGCCCTCTAAAACAGTCTTAGACATCACAAGCCAGTAGGGAGGTCTCTCATGTATTTGCTAGGAACAAAGGACATGGTAGAGGTCGTGGAGGATCTGGTCAGAAAAGAACTAATCTAAGTACCTAATCAGAAACTGTGGATTGACAAGCTATGTCTTTTGCTTCGGCTAGAGCTTATGCATTAGAAGCTTGTGAGGATTAGGACGCACCTGAAGTCATTGTTGGTATTGTTTCTCTCTTTATTTCTGAAATGCATGAACTGATTGATGATCTACTCATTCCTATATCTGTTTTGGAAAATTGTCTGACAAGAAGATGTCTATAGATCAGCTAGAGTATGACATTCATGTAACCAGTCCTTTGGGTAGTAGTGTGTTGGTTAATCAGGTGTTTAGGAATCGTCCTATTATGATCCAAAGAAATGAATGATTAGATTACCTTTTCATAAATTTGATTTGATTACAGGTATAGATTGGTTATCCAAGCATCAACCAGTGGTTGATTGTAATACTAAGACATTTATGTTTAGGAAGCCTGATCAGCCTAAAATAGTATTGCATGGCATCCACATTAGTTCTTTAGCTAATATGGTATTGGATATGTAAGCCCGAAAGCTCCTCAGGAAGGGATGTGAAGCTTATCTAGCTTTTGTGTTTGATTCTAAGAAGGAGGGTGGTAAATTGCTAGATATTCCGGTGGTGAATGAATTTTTGGATGTGCTTCCTAATAAATTACTTAGACTCCCTCTTAAAAGCGAAGTGGAGTTGTCTATTGAATTTATGCTTGGCACTACTCCTATATCTAGAGCACCGTATAGAATGGCTTCTACTAAATTAAAAGAGTTGAAGGTGCAATTAAAAGAGTTTATGGATAAAGGGTTCATTCGACATAGTGTCTCACTGTAGGGAGCACCATTCTTGATTGTTAAGAAGAAGGATGGTACACTACAGACGTACATCAATTATAGGTAATTAAATAGATTCACAATGAAGAACAAGTATCCGTTTCTAAAGATTGAAGACTTGTTTGATCAGTTGAAAGATGCAAAAGTGTTTTCAAAGATAGATCTACAATCTAGGTACTATTGACTTTAGGTAAAGGATGTGGATGTACCAAAGACTGCATTTAAGACCCGTTATGGATAGTATAAATTCCTAGTAATGCCATTCGGGTTAACTAATGCTCCAACGACATTTATGGATATGATGAATAGAGTATTCAGACCTTATTTAGACCAGTTTGTTATGATGTTTATAGATGATATCTTGGTCTATTCTAATAATGAACATGACCATACTAAGCATCTCAGAATTGTGTTACAGACCCTGCAGGAAAAAAAGTTACATGCTAAGTTAAGGAAGTGTGATTTCTGGCTTCAAGAGGTATCTTTTCTAGGACATGTCGTCTCTTCTTAAGGGATTAGAGTTGATCCTAGTAAGATAAAAGCAATTGTTAATTGGAAGCTACCATAAAATGTGAGAGAAGTGAGAAGTTTTCTAGGTTTGGTTAGTTATTATCACCGGTTTGTTAAGGGGTTCTCTGTGATAGCATCCCCTTTCATTAAACTGTTACGGAAAGGAATGAAGTATGAATGGCCTGATAGATGTCAGAATAGTTTTGATCAACTAAAAAAGTATGCTTATAGAAGCTCCTGTATTGGCTTAACCTACTTCCGGTAAGGAGTATGATATGTTTAGTGATGCATCTAGAAATGGTTTAAGTTATGTTTTGATGCAGGATGGAAAGGTACTTGCTTCTTCCTGTAGGTAACTAAATTCATATGAATAAAATTACCCTACATATGATCTAGAGCTTGCAACAATAGTGTTTGCCTTGAAAATTTTGCGGCATTAATTGTATGGTGAAAGGTGTAGAATTTTTACAGACCATCAGAATCTGAAGTATCTGTTTACCCAGAAAGAACTCAATCTAAGACAATGGGGTTGGTTGGAACTGTTTAAAGACTATGATTGTATTGTGGAATACCATCCAGCTAAGGCTAATTTCATGGTTGATGCTTTAAGTCGGAAGACCATTTCAGCATTATCAATAAAGCAGAGTGAATGGGAACTTGTATTTTATGGAGCTTTAATAACTCAATTAAAAGAAAGGTATACTTTGAGACAACAGATTTGTGATGCTTAGAGAGCTAATGATAAGTTACAACAACTTATCTTGGCTACTCAGGAAGGTAAACAACCTAATTTCTCTATGAAAGGAGATGGTGAATTGTATTATAAAGATCGGTTATGTGTGCCAGCTAATGATGAACTAAAGAAAAAAATTGTTGTTTAAGGCTCATAATATAGTCTTTACTATGCATCCTGGTGGAAACAAGATGTATCAAGATCTAAAGCAGCATTACTGGTGGTCAAGCATGAAACGAGATGTTGTGGATTATGTAGCTAAATGTCTAACAAGTCAGGAAGTTAAAGCTGAGCACTAAGTTCCATCTAGTTTGTTACATCTTATTTATATTCCTAAATAGAAATGGGATAACATTACCATGGACTTTGTCACCGGACTTCCTCTCTCTCAAAAGAAACATGATGCTATATGGGTTATTGTGGATAAGTTTACCAAATCTACTCACTTTTTGCCTGTTCGTCTTGACTATTTTTTGGATAGGCTTGCAGACTTATATGTGAATGAGATAGTGAAACTGCATGGAGTATCGTTATCTATTATTTTCGATCGTGATCCTCGATTCACTTCAAGATTCTGGAAAAGTTTGCAAAAGGCTTTAGGTATTTAAGTTAAGTTCAGTACTACTTTCTATCCCTAGACAGATGGACAATCTGAACAGGTTATACAGATATTAGTAGACATGATTTGAGGTTGTGTGTTAGAGTTTCCAAGAAGTTGGGATAATTATTTGGCTCTGATGGAATTTACTTACAACAACAACCATCAGACTAGCATTGGCATGGCGCCTTATGAAGCGCTTTCTGGTAAAAGGTGAATAACTCCAGTATGTTGGACCGAATTGAGTGAAAACAAGATGATCGGGCCTGATATTGTGACAGATAGTAAGAAAAGATTAAGATTATTCAACATAGGTTGAAAGGTGCCAGTGATAGGCAGAAGTCCTATGCTGATCTGAAAAGGAAGGATATTGAATATCAAGTAGGTAATAAGGTGTCCTTAAACGTGTCACCATGGAAGAATATACTTTGGTTTGGTAAGAAACGTAAGCTTAGTCTATGATATATTGTTCCATATGAGATTCTTAAGAGAATCAGACCAGTATCTTATCAATTAGCTCTTCCTAAAGAATTGGCCAAGTTATCGGTCTAATGATACCCATAAGATTCCTGTGCAAGAAATTCAAGTACAACTAGATTTGTCTTACAAAGAAGGGCCTATTTTTATGTTTTCCAGAGAAGTCAGACAACATAGAAACAAGCAAATACCTTTGATGAAAGTACTCTAGCAACACCATAGACTTAAAGAAGCAACATGGGAACCAGAAGAGACCATAAGAGCTCAGTATCCTCAACTATTCTAATTAGGCATGAATTTCAAGGATGAAATTCTTTTAAGGGGGAGATAATTGTAAGGCTCCAAAGTACACCCTAGTTAAAATAATACATGTTTATAAAAGTACATGTGTGATAGGAGTTAGAATTGTGCTATGATTAAAATATGAAAGACATATGACTTGAATTTTTGGTCAAGTAGATCATAGTTAGTGAATTGGAATTAATTGATTCCATTAGAGAAATTGAGGTATTTAAGTGTACATTTGGTCTAGGAAAAATTGTCAAGTGGCAATTTAAGTTGGTATATGAAAATTAGAACGATTAACCTATGAGTTAGTGACATTTGGCATGGTTAAAGCATTGACAAATGGCATAGTTGATACATTGACAAATGGTAGCACTAAGTGTGTGACATATGGCTTAATGTATCATTGACACATGGCAGCTCCTGCATGGGACACATGAAGCTCATGCATGGAGACATATGTTGCTCTAATTCAATGACACCTAGCTTTGGATGTGGCAAATTCTACCGGAGCAATTTCTGCTTTGCTCATTCTTCACTTTGCTCTCTTCTCTCCATCGAAATTCTCCTACTCCCCCTCTCAACTTCTGGATCTTTGTTAAATCTTGGATCATCACCTTTGTAAGTTTTTCATCAAGAAGTAGGTCTTGTAACTCTATGTATTATTTTCTAGTTTGGTGCTAAAAGTTGCACCTTAATCATAAATATATGCTGATTACTTGGAAGCTTAGTTTAGCTTGATCTTGAAGTTGTTTTTGGAAGTTTAAAGTGATAAGGGAATACTAAAATTTATTTCATGTTAGAATATGTATTTTTTGATGTTTGAAGTGGATAAAATGTGTACTAAATTAATGAAGAATTGAGGTTAGAAACTTGATACATGCTGGATACTTGTTAGAAGGAGTTGTTCTACTAAAAATACATCGGTATTTTATCCATATCTTGACCTGTGGACATCAAAATGGGATGCCTTTAAATTCAGATTAAACTAGATACATATATTTAGAACTTTCATGAAGGAATCGAATTTGATATCTATCACTAAGTGTTTTGAAATTTGGCTTGAAGTTGAGTTGTGGTTGCCGTCGACAGTTGAGAATAGTTTGTAGCATTTTAGGTATAACTTTCGGATTGATGAACGAAATTGCAATAACTTTATTTCGTTTGAAACTTAATACATACAAAAACATTTGGTTAGAAGAACATATTGTCTAAAAACTTCAGTTTCTAGGACAAAATGGCTATACAAAAACCTGTCCTGTGAAAGTAGTTGTTTGGAGGTTTCAGGTCACTTATTCCACAATTGTGGGAAATGATTAGGAAAGGGAAAATAATGGGATTTTGTGCAATTGATGAACTATATAAGGTTTAGTTAATTTATTTGGTATAATAGGACTTAAATGGACTTGTTTACAGTATGTTATGAACTTAAATTGGTATTAAATTTAATTAAATAAAACTTAATTTAATTATGCATTATTAATTGGGATGATAATATAAATAATTTATGGTTTAATAATAATGAATACAATATTGAATTGCTTGGTGTGTTCATGAATAATGAGCTACAAAGGATTATATATTATGAATTAGATATGGATGTTTGTGAATTGGGAATTTCTGCGATGATATTGTGTTAATTTTTGGACCATCAAGTGTCCAAGGAGTTTCATATTTGGGATTGTGTTGAAGGTGCTTTCTATTTGTGTGAATATACATAATTTGTGATGACTCAACACCTCTATTGATGCATTGTTGCACATACTTATAATTGTATGACATGTTAGTTTGTTTGGAAATCAATGAATATGTCAAGTTGAACAAAATGGAATAAAGTTGTATGTGTTGTAATATGTTCCTCACATGAGAATTCTAAAATGAACCTGTTTTTTTTATATAAAAACTATTAAGTCCTAGTCATGGGTAAATAGGCATGCCTAGAAGGGTCTGCAGTTGCTCCTATGACACTTTAGTATCTCCTGTTACTGACACTTCGGTGTATTCTGTTATTGAGACATATGTCTCTCCTGTTCTGTGATACCGATCACGGTATCTCTTGTATTAGTCCCGTTACCCACTTCTGTATAAAGGATTAATAGACTAACTTGTTTTGTATTCTATTTTATGCTCAATTTTGATATAAATAAGCTTTGATCTGAAACATCTGAGCTCTATTCTGAAATAAGCAAATTCTTTTTTTTTAATAGACAAGTTTTGTTATGATATTATAATATTTAGCTTTGAAATTGGTTAGTACTACTCTTAAGCTAATATGTAACCTGTTCTGATACGTTATATTTTTTTATATAAAAATCATTATATTTTGGTTCAGTTTGAAAATGGATAAGTAAAAACTACTTGTAATCTTATGTGAATTTGAATAAGTGAATGTTTGGATGACTATTTGAAACAATTATCTGCTTATATCCTGTTTAGTTTATTCCCCACTAAACTTTATGTTTAGCACGATGGTTTTGTCCTATGTAGGTGCAGATAGGAGGGTTTTAAGACTGGGACAATAACAATCACAGTGGCCAATGAAGAATGTGTTTTGTTTTGGGACTGTATGTTTGAGTTGTATGTAATAATATGAGACATGATATATTTTGTTAAAATTTTGTAAATATTATAATACAGAGTGTATTTGAACTTAAGATATGTACTGTTTTGTATAAGGGTTTGTAATGTAATAACTTTAATTCAGGATGGTGTGGTAATTGAAGGATGTATTCAGATAAATTTAGTGTGCTAGTTAAATTCTGTTTAAAGTCGAATATGTATGGAAAAGTAATTATTAGTTGTTTGAATTTTTGGCAATGCTTTATATTGTTTTAATATGTTTAAGTCCTCTCTTAGTTAACATCTACATATCCTCCTAAGGGGTATGTGGGTGTTACAATAGCTAACATGAATTCTGTTGGAAGAAGGATCCAAACCATTAAGAGAATCACAAAGAAGGTAGAATCCTTAGATGACAGAAGTGGTAAAGTTGAAGATCTTAAAGTTGCTTGATGTTGGTATAATCTATCTAATTTCATATAGTAAATGGGTGAGTCGAATCTAATTAGTATAGAAGAAAACTGGGAGTACAGTGGTGAAGAATGAGAATAATGAGTTTGTACTTACAAGAATTCAAAATGGATGGCGAGTGTGCATCGATTATAAGAAGTTGAATGCTGCTACACACAAGGATTTCTTTCCATAACCATTCATCTATCAGATACTTGAATGACTTGAAGGATGATCTCACTATTGTTTTCTGGATGGGTATTTGAGATATAATCAAATCATGGTAGCTCCAAAGGATTAGGAGAAAACAACTTTTACATGCCCATTTAGTACAATAGTGCAGCGAGGATTTAAAGCTGTAGCAAAGGAGTCGGTAATACTCTTCATCTTGTTTATGTTTTTATTATCCTTATACCGTATCATGTATGGATTGGCATGATGATTTGGATTTGTTGCTTCCGCTGGAAAAATGATTTCTTAAAAGTTTTGAAATCTACCGTTTCTCCAAATATAGCATGCTTTCTTTTTTCGATCCAACAGCAAGATGATTGTTAGGAAGAATTTTATGGTTGGACAAAAAGTTCTTATCTGCCATTCACGATTTAAGCTTTTTATAAGTAAATTGTGTTCTTATTGGATTGGCCCTTTATTGTTACTAATGTGTTTCCATATGGCGCAATTGAAATTGAAAGGTTATAGACTAACAAGAAATTCAAAATCAATATTCATCGATTGAAACCCTTCTATTAAGGATTCCAAATGGAGGAAATGGAAGTGATAGGGTTAGAAAACCCTCATTATGAATACTGTAATGTGGAGACGAACCAACAACGGTAGACAAAGGCACTGCTTAGGAGGCAACCAAAGGAAAGTTGATTTCTGTCTCTTTACATTTTCACAATTGTTAGTATCCTTAAATGCCCCATTTCTTGCATTACATTGGGGACAATGTAAGTTTTAAGTGTGGGGGTGGGGATCTTAGTTTGATATTAGCTTTTATGCATTTTTGAGCTTAAATGTTGGTTATGTGACTTCTTGGGCATTTTTTAAAATAAAATGAACAAAATCTAATTTCTTGTTTTCTATTGCTTTTAAGATTAGTTGGTCATAATTAGAGTGTGAATTGACTAGAAAAATCCATGAAAACCTTAACATGTACTTTTTCTCTTCTGATTAGTTAATGTGCATTATTCTTTAGAAAGTGGTGACTAGTGGGAGAAAAAAACCATTGAGGTTTTGATCCGTATTAGACTGACACATTCATACAGTCTCACTGTCTTTGTTTTGTGTGACCTTCATGACATATACATCTTTACTTTGCATTGACTCTCCATTTGAGACCACATTTTTATCACATGCATTTTTATAAAAATGATTAGGTATTCTTTATTGATTACGAGCTACATTAGCGAAATAACCTACCTATTTATATAAATTTTCCTATGCGAACCCCCTTTGAGCTTTATTAGCCTTTCTTTTGTACAAATCATATTACATATAGCTAACTAAATGCCCTACCCAAGCCTTAAAGCTAGTAGAGAAATTGTTAATTCTTGATGAATGTGATTATTAAAAAGCCTAAGTATGGTGGTATGCATACATGTGGGTTAGTTATAGTTGTTAAAATTCCATGTTATGAATCATATATTGATGTAGCTTCTATCACTTTTATATGTACAAAAAGAGTTTGAATAAAAGTTGCAAGGAGGAAATACAATCATTGTGAAAAGTTGTTAATTAATAGTTTATCCTCCTTAAGTTGTATTGATTAGGTGTTTGAATATATTGCATACGAGGAGGATGTTGTTTTGGAGGGAGCATTTTCTATATTATGTTCATTTAGTTCGTGGTATAAGAGCTGAATTGAGTTGGGAAACATAGCTGTTGCATTATTTATAGCTGACAGTACCAAGTTTTGAATGAATGTCAACTTGTGTGCTAGATATCTTATTCAATGTTACTTTTGCTTCACTAGCTTGATAGCTTTTATGCTACATTACCCAAAATACATCTCATCTTACCCTTACCCTCGTTACAAGCCTAAAAAAATCCTTTGATTATGCATATGACTTTTAGTGGTGGAGAAAGGAAATGATATTAAAAATTGTGTATTATTATGTGTAAGTATGGAAATATCTTATTTAAATACCTTTTGTCCAAATCTACCTCTAGATTACTCGTTTCTAAAGGTGATGAATGTTGATTGATCATAAGTAGAAGCTTTGAATGTTGAGTTACTGCTATAGGTTTTAAAAGTCATTCATCTACTCATTGTTATTCACTCTTAGGAAATATGGAAAATAAGTAAAGTTTTGATTTGTGATTTTGATTTTCACAATTTACCTGAGAACGGTCGAAAGCTAAGTGTGGGGGAACTTGATAAGTGTTTAAATGTTATTTCATTTGACATACTAAACTTAGTGATTAATTCCTTAGAAATGCTTACGATAGTCACTTTAGCTCATATTTGATCTTAGGTACTTTTCAAAAGTAAAGAAGCCAAAGTGACCCAAAAGCATGTTATTGAAGCCATCTTCTCAGTTTCCATATTCTATTGTTTCATGGAGCATGATGAAGAAAAGGATTGAGAGAAGAAAAGGCAAGAGAGAATGTCAAATGAAGAACAAAAGAAAAAGTCTCATAGAGTCGTGAGAGATCTCTCAAAGCTATGAGAGTGCCATGCATGACCATGTATAAGCATGCATGATCATGAGAGAGCCATACATGACCGTGAGAGGTTTGCAGACTTTGCACAGTCATGAATTCTGACACCTGAGAATTAACTAGAGAAAGCCAATTGTCACTTGATTTTAAGCCTAAATTTTACTACATAAAGAAAGGAGAGTGATGATATAAAGGCATTCGGGGATAGACCTATCCAATAAGACTCTTCTCCTATTTTCTCTTTGAAGATGGAGATGGATAGCTAACTTTTCTAACACCAGTTCATAGGTGCAATCGGGGCCGAGAAGAACATTAAGCCGATTGTTATTGAGTATCATTTTCTTTACCTCTTTTTATATTGTTTATGTTATCTTGTATGGACTGATTGGGTATTGTATAAGAATGATTTTAATGCTCCATTGAGTCGTTTTTCATGAAAACCCATAGCTAGAACTTGAATGCAACACATAATAGTCATGTTAAAGATCATATATGGCAACTAAAGGTATTAAATCGTTAGAGATAACATATCATGAGTTAAATAATCTAAGCTTGTGTGATTGTTACTTAGATTGATATATTTTTCTCATTTAAAATGCAATTTTCTGGATAAACTTAGAGAGCTTGTTATAAGTTTCCTGATAGTTAGGGTTAATTAATGAACTCTTCTTGATTAACTATAATCTAAGGAAAAATTAGAACTAACAGAGCTTTTTGTTAGTTCACAATCAATAGTCTTAAGAGAAGTGTAAAGACGATAATTCAACGACATCTGCAAAATTGTGCTTAGGCTAAGATTAAAACAGAGAACCAAATTTCAAATCATTCATCAACTTATCACTTTACTGCTATTTAATTTGATTTGTTTTATAGATTTAATTTTACTTTGTCTTCTAATTTGCTTCAGACCAAAACCCCCTATTTTGCTTACATAGATAATTTAGGAAACTAATTAGAATTAATCTCTGTGGAATCGACCTGGGCTTACTGCTAGCTATAGTTTAGTTTAGTTATTTTGGTAGTCTTACAACACATGACTAATAGCATGTCGAGTTACTAACGTTAGAAGAAGCACTGTATAGGAGGCAACCTATGGTTTTTAATTGCTTGTTATTTCACTTTAGTTTTAAATAGTTTAGAATTCCATAGTTTGTGTGTTTTGTTTCCAAATAAATGTTGTGGAAGAGTAGATGATAGAAGTTGACTTAGGATTGCTAGGGAAGGAAAGCATAATGAGATGATAAGCGCAAAAAGGAAGTTAGGGAAGGATCTAGGAGGTGAAATGAGGAAAAGACAAAAATATAACAAAGTGTAGGAAAAATCTCCTACTACGATCAAAATGAGGAAAAGACAAAAATTTAGCAAAATGTAGGAAAAATCTCATGCCATGATTGTGGCCATCGTGGCCTCCTAAGGGGCCACGATCATGACCAATAAATCCACGATCATGGCTTGTAGTAGGACATAAGTGTCACACGAGTTTTTAATTGAAAATTTTTCCAAATTTGCCCCTCCTAACCCTTCCTCACCAATTTGTTTGCATCTAACCTTAAATTTTCATTCACTTTCATTTACACTTTATCTCTCTAAACCAAAGACCTCCAAACGCTCTCCTTTCTCTCTACTACCGTCATCTCTTACATTCTCTCAAACTTTTTCTCACTCTTAATCTCGATGCCACGAATAAAGCAGACAGTTAAGTGTACCTAATCTCTTGGAAGAATCTAAGTATTGGACCGTGATCAAAGGAACAGGGTGGCAGATTTTGGAGCACCCTTCCCAATCTATTTTGAAGAAGAAGTTATTCAATTTCCCTCCATTATCCTTAAGCAAATAATGGTCCCTAACTACTTTGATTTTGATAAGTTGGATAGCGTAGGATTGAGAGACAAGGATGAAAACCTAGGAGAAAGAATTCAGTGGGGTAAGTTCATACATTTTCATTATCCTGATTACGAGGAACCAACCTAAGAATTCTTTACTTCTCTTCAATACAAATCGAGTAACCTAAAGGATTTGAGGTTTAGGTTGTGGGGTGAACCTTATGAACTCGATTATGACCTTTTATGTGAAATTCGCGATTTCCCTGAGTCATCCATAATAGATCAACATGATGATTTATATGCTAGCCACTATTGGAACAAATTGACGGGGATGGAGCAATTTGATGCCAAAAATGCCCATAACAGTATAATTAGAAGTCATATTTGTTGCATAAATTCATGTGTCAAATAGTATTTGACAAAACTAAAACCAACAAATGTTCAATAAAAGAACTTTTTTTGTTGTGGTGCATGGATCACAACATCCAAATATGCACCTCTACCCATATTTTTAATGCAAATGTTATTACTCCATGTAAGAGAAGTAATAATTTAGGTATGGGTTACCTGGTGTTAGACATTGTTGAATATTATGGTATAAATTGCAACAGAGTCACTATCCATTGTCCTAAGTTAATGAACCTTCATCATTTGTGGCGAACCAAAATCTTGAAGTCCTACAATGTGGAACTTTGGAATATCAGTGCCAAATTCTATGTAAAGACTAAGGCAGGGTAGGCAAGTTTAAGTTTAGCACCTTAGCAACACGAAGGGGACTCAACTACTGAGGAGTCCGGAGAGGAGGAGAAGGAAGAAGAACCTAGTTATAAGAAGGTGCTCATTGCAATCTTTGACAAAACCAGAACACTCATATACATACTTGCAGAAAACTCCAGGATGATGAAGGAGATGGCCTGCATACAACGACTCCAGAGTTGGGATATACATTGTACTCATCAAAACTTTGAGGCTCAAGGCATTCAACTACCACCTCTAACACCACCCCCACCACCTTGAGGATTTCGTATTCTAACCCTTTCTCTTTTAAATTCTATCTTTGTATATTGCATTTTATTTTACTTTATTTTATTCCCCCTGGTGTGTTTATGTACCCTTCTCATATTGTGGACAATGTTTTGTTCAAGTGTGGGGAGGATTTTTTGTTTTTACGTTGAGTGTGAATTTTGCATTGTGTATGTTAGTTTGTTTAGGATTGCATATGTGAATTGTGTGAATGTTACAATGGCTAGGATTTAACGGGATTAATTCAACCATGAACATAGTCTTTTAGGTTGCTAAGACCTATTAGCTCGTGAAATTAGTGACTTAAGTTACTTAGGGCTAAATATGTAGGTTAGTTAGGATATGATGTTAGTCTATTCACCCTAGGAAGTTGCCATATTCATTTACAATTTTAGGTCAATCAAATAAGTGGCATTACTAGCATTTTTTCATGAGAATAATTAGCGAAAGAAATAACGTAGTAAAAGAAGTGTACAATTTTCAATGAAATAATTATTCTGCTAGCCTTTGGGTTATGAATAGAGTTAGTAGCCAGTTGAGAATGTGATGTAGCTAAGTAATCGGATTGACACGTATCACAAATATATGCTTTGCGTCAAAAGGCTATAATGAAAGTCTAACTAAGCCGTTAATAAAAACATGACATAATTGAGTAACCAGATCGATATTCATCATAAATGTTTTCCTCCGTGTAAAAAAGTCTAGGTTTATGTCCTTAAAAATCAACAAAATAAAACCTACCAAACTTGTTAGCAACTTGAATTTTTATGAAAACTTAGGAATAACTACACTTTTGTTTTGACACAAATAATTATCAATGTGTATGTGCAAGTGATAGGGGTGAATAAACTTAACATTAAAATTTTGATTAGTTTGTATATTTAGTCCAAGGTACTTGGACACAAATTTCACAAGTTAATAAGTTAGAGCAACTTGAGGGATTGTGTTCGAAGTTAAATTTATTTCGTTAAGTCTAATACCATTGCCTCATGATCGCATTTAAATGTTTTATGCTTTAGTTGTTGATGATTTTTCTGTTTGCTTGAGGACAAGCAAACGTTTAAGTGTGGGGATGTTGAAAAGTGTAGATTGCATCGTGTTTTTATGGATAGTTTAGTTTGTGTTTAGATGTTAATTTGATTATTTAGG
The DNA here is from genome assembly GCA_025504915.1 of Erythroxylum reticulatum. Lineage (NCBI taxonomy): Eukaryota > Viridiplantae > Streptophyta > Magnoliopsida > Malpighiales > Erythroxylaceae > Erythroxylum > Erythroxylum reticulatum. Next base: position 1,570 of record JANSVA010347533.1, on the reverse strand, counting down.
TTAGAATTGTATTAGTTAGTAAATTTTTATGCTTTTAAGTGTTTTTTAGGTTGGAACTTGACGTTGAGCTTCAATTTTATATTTATGAGGTGTTTGTTAGTTTATCAGAGCAATTGGAGGAGATTCAGAGAAGACTCGGGAAATAACCTAGGGCCATAATTGTGGAAAATATGCCACGATCGTGACAAAACCAAGAGTAAAGAGCCACGATCGTGGGGAATATGCCATGATTGTGACATAAGCTGGTGCAAGGAACCATGATCTTGGCGTTATGGGCCACGATTATGATAGAAGTAAAAACTCCCAACCATGATTGTACCACCAAGGGCCACGATCGTGGCCTGTGTGACAGATACAAGGACAACAGTCCCAACTTAAGTTTTCAATGGATTTTTTGGACCTTCGAGACCTAGATTATGATTTTATCAAGTTATTATAATCATTTTAATTAAATTTTATTAACTAACATCTTGAATTAGTTGAAAATTGTTTATAAATACTTTATTTTATTATTGATTATTGATTTGAATTAGCATGCAAAAGGATGACAGTTAAAATAAAATTGTTTTTATAAGTCATATTATTAGTAATCACTGAAACAATGAGTTTGAATGAAAATTGCTTATAAGTTTGGTTATTCCTTATATTTGAAAAAGTTGTTTTAATATATGAGAATAAGGATTTTATTTGTGATGCGATAATTAAATAGGATTGTTCTTTATAGAACCTATGACAGGCTTACCAAACAACACATAATTGATAAAACCAAGACAATCCAATGTCTCTAGCATTAATTCAAAGTATCTGTGGCACTTAAGAATGGGTCATATCAATAAAAAAAGACTTGACAGGTTAGTAAAGGATGGGATCCTTATGGGCCTAGATAGTGATCCATTACCCATCTGTGAATCTTGTATTGAAGGAAAAATGACCAAACCCTCATTTCCTTCTAAAGGAAATAGATCTGAATCTACGTTGGACTTAGTACATACTGATGTGTGTGGGCCCATGAACATATAAGCTAGAGGAGGTTATGAATATTTCATAACTTTTATAGATGACTACTCAAGACATGGATAATTGTATTTGATTCATAAAAAGAGTGAATTCTTTGAAAAGTTCAAAGAATTCAAAGCTAAAGCTGAGAAACAACTAGGCAAGCCATTAAAACAGCTTTAATCAGATCGACGTGGTGAGTACTTATCTGGAGAGTTCTAGCAATTTTTAATTGATAATGGAATTGCTTCTAATTTGTCAGCTCCTCGAACACCTCAACAGAATGGTGTAGCAGAGAGGAGAAATTGAACTCTATTACAAATGGTAAGATCAATGATGTCCTACGTTAGCCTTCTAGAATCGTTCTGGGGATATGCCATACAAACGACAACATATCTTCTTAACTTTGCTCCATCCAAATAGGTGCCTAAAACACCTAGGTAATTGTGGACTGGACGAGTGCCTTCATTGAGGCACTTGAGGACTTGGGTCTGCCTAGCCCATGTTCTAAAGCCTGAATCCACAAAGATGGAACCAAGGTCAGAAGTATGTTTATTTGTAGGATATCCTATTA
>JANSVA010346266.1:0-23997 GCA_025504915.1 Erythroxylum reticulatum | reverse complement strand
TTCTCCGGTTTGGGAGTTTCCACGTAAATTCTCTTGTGTTGTTATTTTCTGATATTTTTGTCTATTAAATATCCTTGAGTGTGGGTTAGGGAGGTCCTAAATTCCCAACAAAAATTACTCTTTATCTATTATAATACTCAATTGCATAACTATCTTTAAGAAATTTAGATCTATTGAACATGTTAACGGTGAAAAATGATGTTCACTAATGATGGCCTTGTAATCGGCTATAACAGAAGACTTAAACAACGAAGGAAACAGAAATAACTGCACCACCTCTCTATAGCACTTGCATCGTAAGAGAATGGGATTACATTGCCTTCTTATGGCCATTATTAGTAAGTTTTATTATTTCGTTCTTCAGCTTACTTGCACTAAGTGACCATACTAATTGGCGAGGAGACAAAAAGGTTGGTCAATTTACTGCTGACCTTTTCCTCTTTTTCTTCTTGTTCTTCTAATTCTAAACGATTCAGGAAGAGGTGGAATGCTTTGTTCATGCCTGAAGAAGTTATCCGGATCGAACTTGGTCTTCACTTGTACCAATTTATTGTAGTTGTCCTTGAAGTACTTAAGACCCCAAGTACGTGCTTCTATGAAGGTTGTGTTAATGCTCTTGTTCATCCCTAGATCAAAGTCTCTGTAATTGACATATGCAGTTCTTGGTAGCATGGAAACATAAGCTGCCATGTAGTTGTAAAGATTTCTAATCCACTCGGAATGTTTCGTGCTTTCTTCTGCATTTTGCCATACTGTCACATACTGGATCTTGAACAGGACGCCCTTTCTATGAGGGAAAGGAATCGCTGACTCTGAAATCTTGCTCATCATTCCACCGTAAGGATTCCAAATCATCAGAGGAATATCTTCCTCCAACATCCGTTTCCACAGCCCCTCAAGTCCCGTTTCAGGAATTGGTACTTTGACAAAATCTGCTTTGGCCTTGAAGTAGTTCTTGAACAATGATTTACCTTGAAGTAGAACGTCAGGAGGTGTGTTGCTGGGGTATCCAGCTATGTACAGCACGGATTTGATCCAGCTTGTTTCAACACAATCCTGTTCTGTTAAGCCTAACTCTGGAAAACTATTTTGCATTATTTTTAGCAATCTATATGAATCACCAAGAAACAAGGCGTTATAGGAAGTTGCCACGGTTTTTTCCTCTTTGTTTCCATTAGGACTGATGGTTTGTATTAAGACTCTGATAAATAAGTCCTCATCAAGTTTATCAGCAACCTGTTGCCATCTATGGAGCAGCTTAGTGGCCCCTTGTTCTAAGGTCTTTGTAACGGTAAAAACTGTGACAGTAGACGGCACAGGAACCAACATGATTTTCCAGGCAGCAATTATTCCAAAGCTCCCTCCTCCACCTCCTCTAATTGCCCAAAAGAGATCTTCTCCCATCGCTTGTCTGTCGAGAACTCTGCCACTCACGTCGATTATGCGAGCATCAATGACATTGTCCGCACCAAGACCATACTTTCTCATCATGGACCCATATGCACCTCCTGTAATGTGGCCACCTATCCCTAAACTGGTGCATAGTCCCATTGGAAATCCATGAGTTTTGCTTTTCTCTGCAATTCTGTAGTAGACTTCACCGACTGTGGCACCAGCCTGAATCCAAGCACTGTTATCATCAATATCAACATTGATAGAACGAAGCCTGACTAGGTCCAGAACAATGAAAGGTGTTTCTATTTCAGAAACATACGAGACACCCTCATAGTCATGTCCTCCACTGCGGAATCTAAGGTGAATCCCAAGCTGTTTAGAACAAATGACAGCAGCTTGGATGTGGGATTCGTACAAAGGCGTAAAGATGAACTCTGGTTTTGGCACGGAAGGCAACAGGTACCTGAGGTTTTGAGCACTAGATTGTAGAATAGTAGAGAATGAAGAATTTGATGTTGTGTAGAAAGAAGAGGAGAAAGGAATTGATATCTCAGAGTTGAGCGAAAGGCATCGAAGAAAACTCTCCTGAATGGAAAGAGAAATTGAAAACGAGGGTGATAACACAAGAACTAGAAGCAGTGAAAGGATTGAACAAGTTGAAGAAACCATTTTGTCAACTTCTGTCTGGGATTTGTGCTCATGAAATGAAATAGCAGAGTCCTATTATAGAGCTCTCCTCTGTCGAAAATGAGCATTTAGTTTACGTAATCCTATCGTCATTAGGATTATTGATTCGCAACTAGATAATGATGCACAATTCGGACCCTGCATTAATGGTTTTTTATGCTGTCCACCACAGTTCTAACGTGCAACTCCTCCCCACCTCAAGTTGGATCTCCATTGAAGAATTAGTATGTTAATTGGAAGAAAAATGGTCAAACAGTACAAATGCTTCATCGTATTAGTTAAAGTTGGAAGATTCCTTTTCCACATCAAACATTGCATGTCTTTGAAAATTGTCCTGATTTGCAAAATAAAAACCATTTTCAAGCACTGGTGCGCGTGCTTGTGGAATGCTAAAAGGCCACTAAAAAGAGCAGGTAATGGTGCGCCAGGAATCGGATTAGCATGTGGTGGTGTGCGTTGCCTCATCTACTTGCTCAGTTAATGATTCATTCTACTTATATCAATTATATGTGTTTCAAACATGTAATTATTTGTCCAAGTTTGTGATCCTATCTAATTGTAGTCTTTTACATTAATCGGTTGTTGAAATAAGTTAAAATTAAATACATCTTCAAAATGTATCTATTAGACTTAAAAAGTTGTAAATTAATTATTAGAGATTTAATATCAATATTTTTCTTATTAAAATATAGCCCAGCAATATTTGCATCCTCATTAATAAAAGATCTTAAATCAGCATGATGTACCTTAAAAAAAAAAAAGAGTTTATCTAAAAACCTCTTCGTTTAATAGAAGTAGAACAGGTATGTTTAGCGAGGCTGCTATGAGTAGACTCCGGAAGTCCAGCCACACTGAATTGTAGCGGTAGATGAAATACTAGGCCTTTGGTCCAGCCACACTGAATTGTAGCGGTAGATGAAATACTAGGCCTTTGGGGGTCTTGCTCAATTCGAAGACCAAGTTTCTCGTAATCAAGGCAAAAGCATAAAAGACAAGCCAATGGCTACATAAGACTCTCTGCTTTGTAAGAATCAAGAGACGGTCTTCAATTGTAAACAATTTTTTCTTTATATTTTATAAAAAAAGTTGTTTTTGTGAATTGAACCGTGATCTTCCGATCACAAAGGAGTAACCTTACCACACAAATTATTTGGTACAATGTTATAAATATTGTACTGATACCAGTACCGAATTTTTTGATTTTACTAAGATACTTTACCGATATCGGTAAGATACTGTTTCGAGTAATTTTTAAAATTTATAAAGTAGTCCCTAAATATATTTTAAACTGGAAAATAATCCCTCTCAATTCACATTTTATAGGCCATCCATAAGCCTCCAACTTCACACAAACATTCCAAATTCTATTATTGATTCTACATCTTACAAAAATACATTAATATTTTAAAGTTAAAAGTTTTTTCACATAAAAGGTTTGCATCTTGAAATAGGTAATTCGAGCAATTTCTAGGTGTCGAAAAGAGGCCATGAGATTGGAATATGAGAATGTAACACGTAGGATAGATCTTATTACGTATCCCAAATCATTCATGAAAGAGTTAAAAATGAAGAAAATACAGACTGCCTGATTTCGGTTTCATTTAATGTGTTGAAGCAGTTTCTGAGGCCAAAACAAGCTCCAATTTCTCGGGACCTTTATGGAAAGTAATCATCAACAAGTGGTTAACGCCTTTCCTCAGTTTTCTTAAGACGTAAGCACTCTTAACAAGTCATAGGATCCGTGTGCTTACGAATCATATAAGCAACTGAAGGAGACCTTAACATTTATATATAGCTTTCATATTGGGCTTCCCTATTATAAGCTCGATATAGGTCTGATCTATACTAATCGAGATCCATTTTTCTCCTAGACTTCGACTCATTAATTTAGACCATTTGTTAGGATTGAATTACGTAACTTAATCAATAAGTTATTAAAAAACTAAAAATACAATTAATAGTTATCCAATTTATAGAGAAGGACAAAATTGTCCACCATTCTCTTCCTTAGATAAGCATTAGTTGTAGTTATGACTCAAGTTTTAAAATAGTTTAAATTTTGTTAAGTCATGCTACTGTATTGATACCAAATTTAGAAAATTAAAACATTCGATCCAAAGGTAATGAAAGTCCAACATTCCGTCTTGCAAGGCTTTCGATATTGAAAAATATCAAACACATGTGTCATATGCAACATAGGTTCAATATAATCACGAATATCTAATACCTCACTAATATGAATGAAAAAATGGAGTGTGGCAAACTACGATGATACCTATATGATCTAAAATGTATCATCTTCGTTTGTAGGTCTCGATTTCTCCAACTTTATGCTAAACTGCAGTAGAGAAATCATGTTTTCTTTCACTGAATACTAAAAAACATTAGAGAAAACTTGTTTTATCTCATTGAATGCTAAACAACACTAGAGAAAATCTTGATGTTCTCTAACTTTATGCTAAACTACATTAGAGAACTTTTATGGGATTAAAAACTTATGTCCCCTTATGTCATGTTAAATTTATGGATATTCATACTAAACTGTTTGTGTCAAAATGACATAGGCTCAAGGTCAATTTTTATATATGCCCCATGACTTTAAAACAATTAAGATCAACACAAATCTTAAGGCTTTCATATGTATTTTGACTAGACACAAGAACAGTTATTACTGAGGATAAAAAGATGATCATTTATATCAATAAATAACTATAATGTCATAATATATCAAAATGTACAAACTTTTAAGGAGCAAATACAATGATCCCTAACTATTATTGTCTAAGGACTTTAACACGCACATATTGGATATATGTCTAATAAACACTAGTGGGTGAAGTCTTTTAGTCAATCTCCTCAGTCCTGATGTGCTCCACTTCAACGTCACCCTTTTGAATCAACTCCTTTATGGTCAAATACTTGACCTCTAAATGCTTATACCTTGTGATATTCTTGTTGTTGTTACTAATCAACACTATAACAAGAATATCATAATATAATCGAATGAGTCTAGCTATCGAATCTATCACAGATGACTCAGAAATCAAATTTCTGAGCCAAACTGTTTGTGTAACATCTTTATAACATGCAACAAACTCTGCATGTATGGTCGAGGAAGTTACCAATGTCTACTTGACACTTTTCCACGATATTGCACCATCTACCAACAGAAAAATATACCCCAATATGGATTTGTGATCATCTGGACACATAGAAAAATCAGAGTCTGTATACACTATGAGGTTTAAATTGTTTAATTTCTTGTATGTCAATGTATAATCCTTGGTACCTTTTAAGTATCTCAACACTAGCTTAATTGCATTCCAATGATCCATACTTGGGTTAGCCAGATATTGGCCCAACAGTCCAATAATAAAGGCAATGCCCGGTCTAGTGAACACCTGAGCATACATCAGGCTACCAACTGCACTAGAGTACGGGACATTCCTTATAGCCTCTCTCTCAACTTTATTCTTTGGATACTACGCCAAAGATAATCTCCACCATGAGAGATAGGTGCTACAACATATTGACAGTCAGCCATATTAAACCTCTATAATACTCGCTCAATGTATGCTCTTCGTGAGAGGCTCAATGAGTGTTGAGACCTGTCTCGTGAATGTGTATAACGAGGACAAAAGATGTTTTACCTAAATCCTTTATGTCAAAGTGTTTGCCCAAAAGTTGTTTTACCTCATGCAATATGGTCAAATCATTTGACCCGAGCAAAATATCATCCACGTATAGTAATAGAAAGATAACTTTGCTCCGCTGACCATATAGTATAAGCATCTTTCAACTTTGTTTTCTACAAAGCCGAATGAGGTCAAAACCTCATTAAACTTTAGGTATCATTGTTTGGAAACTTGTTTCAGACTGTATATTGATTTAGTCACTTACAAACTTTTTCAGTTGTACTCCATATAGACCTCCTCATAAAGGTCACCATTTAGGAAAGCGGTTTTAACGTCTATCTAATGTAGCTCCATGTCATAATAAGCTACTATATCCATCATAGCTCTAAATACATCCTTCGAGGATACAGGAGAGAAGGTAACATTGAAGTTAACTCCTCTCTGAGTGAATCCCTTGGTAACCAAATGTGCCTTAAACTGCTCAACTTGACCCTGTGTGTCCTTCTTGATCTTAAATAGCCACTTGCAACTAACAAGCTTGTAATGTTGAGGTAAATCAACAAGCTCCCATACCTTATTATACGTCTTAGACTGCATCTCATCCTTCATTGCTTCCTACCACATATCCGCATAGGGTCCAGAAATGGCCTCTATAAAAGTAACTGGATCCACAATATGTCTTATGTCATAGTCTTGCTCACCCAAATAGACTATATAATCTGGTGAGATAGCAAGTCGGCTTTCTTTGGTGGATTTGCACAACTAAATAAGTTCTTGTACCTCAAAAACCTCTTCCTAAGCAGGTATAGGTTCTTGTGCCTGCATAGGCATAGTACTTGGACCTATATCTATCGGACCTGACTGTATGAGAAGCGGATATAAAATAATCGTAGTGTCCATCCTGCTATCTCCTGAATGATGTGAAGATCCTCTCTTATCATAGACATCGTATTTCAGAAACTTAGATGTCTACAATTCCACTATTCTGGCCCCTACTTCTCTACAGTAAAACCTGTAGCCCTTTGAGTGATCGGGATAACCTACCAAATAGTAACAAGTAAAATGAGATTGCAATTTGTTCTCATAAGGATTATATAACCTTATCTCAGCAGGACAACCCCATACATGAATGTGCGTAAGGCTTGGCTTCCATCCTTTCTAGAGTTCAAAAGGTGTCTTAGATACTGACTTACTTGGGACTCTATTCAAGATATACAAAGTCGTCTTGATAGCTTCACCCTAAAGGTATTCGAGTAGGTTAGTCTTGCTATGCATTGACCTCATCATGTCCTTTAGGGTGCGATTGCACCTCTCGGCCACACCATTTTTCTCAGGACTACCTGGCATAGTGAACTAAGCCACTATTCCAACTAATTCCAAATACCTGGCAAACGGACCTTTTTTTTATCCTACAACCCCTTGTTTGCTATAGTATTCCCCTCCTTTGTCAAATTTGACTATCTTTATTGATTTTTCCAATTGGTTCTCAAACTCAAACTTAAAGATCTTAAACTTATCAAGAACTTCAAACTTTTCCTTAAGCAAGAACACATAGTCATAGCAAGAATAATCATCTATAAACGTCAGAAAATATCTAGCATTGTATAATGTGATTGTATAGGGACCACTAATGTCTATATGTATGAGGTCCAATAAACCAGAAGTACGTGATTTTTCTTTATCTTGGTCAACTTACCCTTATAACAATCGATACATATTTCCAGATCATTGACGTCTAGAGTTAGGAGAATGTTGTCTTTATTAATCTCTCAACCCTCTATCTGGAAATATGGCCAAGACATTTATGCCATAATATGTATGATGTTTCCTTTATGAAGGCTCTCTTTTGAGTAACAGGTTTGACAATATAAGAAGAGGCATACATTTCGTTAGGAGTAAAACAACATTCTATATAATCTATAGGATAAGAAGGCAGTTTTGATATGTCCTGTATTGATGGAAATATTTACAACTGAAGTATCAAATATAAAATGATAACCTTTTTTCTCCAAAACTGATACAGAGATCAAATTTTGTCTAAAAGACGGTATATAAAATGTGTCTCATAAAACTAATATACAACCCGTATCAAGGTTCAATCCTACATCTCCTCCATACAAAACATCCACCTCTTTATTGTTACCAACCATCAGCTTTTCCTCTCTTTTAGTCGGCCTTCTCTTGTATCTGAACCCCTTTATTGTGGATGCAATATGGTTAGAAGCTCCATTATCTAGCGACTAAGAACTTGATGTGGTTATAGCTACATTGGATTCATGAATCATATAGGTTGAGGAGTTACCTAACAGTTCTTGCTTAACTTTCCACAACTTGTACTTCTCGCAATCAGCCTTCCTATACCCCTTCTTCTTACAGAAGAAGCACCTCATACCCTTTAGGTCATGTGAACCCTTAACAATGTTAGACTGTCCATTCTGAATCCTTGGAGAGGGCTTGGGTTTCTTACCCTTACCCTTAGGCTATTGGGGTGTAGCCTTCCCCTTACCTTTGGCAGCTACAATCATAGCTGTATGACGAGAACTCTTAATCTTCTCCTCTAATGCAGCATATTGAGAAATCAAGGCATTGATGTTCCAGACCTCATCTTGAGAGATGTAGGAGGTAGTCAACATCTCAAACTCTCGAGGGATAGTATTTAGTGCCTGATGCACTATGAGGTTATCAGTAATTGGTACATCAAGTGCCTTCAGCCTAGTCTGAAGGTATACCATCCTAATAATGTACTCTCGAATGCCTCCTTCTTCTGTATACTTTATGGAGAATAGCCCCTTAATCAAGGTGCTTTGCTCCGCATGAGAAGACACTTTGTATCTCTAGGAAATGCCATCCATAAACTCCTTTGCTATGGTCATATCCGGTAATCCACTCAGTAGATAATTTGGGATCGACCTCTTGATGGTCAAATAACACATCCTATTTGACTGCTCCCAGATCGCCATAGTTGCTTTATTAGCTTCTGAGCTGATATCTGTAAGTGGAGAGGGTCCCTCGATGTGCACCGCCATACTGATGTTAGCCATCTCCAATGAAAACTTCACAGCCTTCTTCCACTTCTTGAAATTGGAACCATATAAGATCTCAATTGTGATAACATTGCTGTTTACAAAAAAGGTGATTGCAAGATAGAAAAGACAATGTAAAAAAATTAGTTTAATTTAGGACAACAGCGATAACATTATTTATACAAAGAATTTGATAGCACATATTATGAAACACCTGTAGGCTGAATACATAATATACGCAATTAAACCTCCACATAAAAGAGTACAAACCATCAACTCTCATGACACTACCACATGTGGGTGAATAGATCATTTAAGCGATGACTTTCCTACTTCTAATGCCTTTATGTACATCTTAAAATCTCATATAAGGTCAACACCAGTGGATAGAATAATCAAACATGAGATCAGAGACACCCCTTAATATGCACGCGATACAATCTAAATACTGATTTGAAAGGGTATTGTGGTGGCTACAATCTTACCAGTACCCAAAAAGATCACAAACACAAGGGATACATCTTTATATCATCCTGACATTCTATATAGGAATAATGTATGTGAAAATCAATTATAACTGTAAAAACTAGATTTACAATCAAATAATCACATATTGATACTGAAAACATCATCTTTAAACTTTATTTGAGGTTTTTATTTTTTAAAAAATTCTCAATGAGAGTGACTATCATACTTTTCCAAATATCGAACATAGCACACGAGACAGAAAACTTTAACTGTCTCCCTCATGTGCAGTTCAAGGTATAAAAATGCACTCATAATTAGCTCAAAAAGGCTTTAAAACTTTTTCAGAATCGAATTACCAACGTAATAAATCCAGAAAAATTGAAAAAACCAATTAAAAAATTCCGACCCTAAAGGACCCAAGGCACCTTTACGGAAAATTTGAAAATTTTCCTTTTTTTTGTAGAGTTAATGTCAACACTGTGTGTTGACGTCAATAGGTGTCAACTGCATGTGCGCTGCATGTGCATGGATAGAGGCTTCCAAATGCATGCGCACACGTAAGCTTATTATATGGCATGTATGTTGCATATGTTGCCACGTGTTTGGATCTTTTCCATCCACGTGTCGGGACTAATGCAGGCGCGTGCATAGTTCCACGCTCGTGGGAGCTACTTGATGGCACGTGATTGGTGCGTGCAATGCATGCGGCATCCGTACCACCACTCCCACGATGCTATAATACCACCCTCTAATGGGGAGGGGGTTTTTCGATAACCCGGGATCCATTTTTTTGCTTTTTTTGGCCCATTTTGATCTATTTTTCATATCTAGCCTTATGTATATCACTTTAACGTAATCATATGTGCAAAAAACTAAAAAAACTAATAAAAAACTAAAGAAAACTAGAATGAATAAAAGTGAAAAACTTTCGTTTCTGGCAACCCAATCATGTAACCACTCTAATACCATATGTAACACGTAGGATAGACCTTATTACATGTCCTAGATTGTTTATGAAATGGTTAAAATGTACAAAATGTATAATACCTGATTTTGGTTCCATCCGATCTTTCAAAGTAATTTTTGACGCCAAAATGAGCTTTAATCTCCCAGGACATTCACGGAAAGTAATCACTGGCATGTGGTTAATACCTTTCTTTAGTTTTCTTACAACGTAAGTGCTTTTAACTAGTCATAGGATCCGTATGCTTACGAATTACATAAGCAACTGAAGGAGACCTTAACCTTTATATATAGCTTCAATATCGGGCTTTCCCGTCACAAGCTTGATATGGGTCTGGTCCACACTAATCGTAATCCATTTTCTTCTCGAAATTTAACCCATTAATTTGATATTGGGTCACTTTATTACCTTTTTTAGAATCAAATTATGTAATTTAACTGATAAGTTATTAAAAAACCAAAAATACAATTAATAGATTTCCAATTTATGGAGAAGGACAAAATTGTCCAATAAAGAATATAGCCTTAATTGAAACAAGAATCCAACCTTTGTCACTGCGTTTTGATCAGAAGGTTGGGATTGAATCAAAGCTCAATAGATTCAATAGTTTTAGAGGGGTTCTCAAGAGCAAGATTGTAGCAGAGAGTGGTAGCAAAGAGAAACCAAATAAATGGGAGACCAGGAATTCTACTTTTTGAGTTTATAAAGTCAAAGATGGCTATGGAGGAGCTTAGAGTAGATTTGGAGAGTAGAAGTGGGCCAAGGATGTCAATGGAATGGGAAATAAAGGAAGGGATAAGAGAAAGATTAGAGAATTTAAGAGGTGGTTGTAGTTGTCGCGGGCTATGATGGCTGCAGGAGCTTTATGGCTATTGTTGGTTGCGGCGACTTCTCATCTGTGTGATTGCTTTTGCCTAAAGCTACCTACTGCATTTCAATTTATGCCTAGTTTTTTTATTTACATTTAGGTCCCTAGATTATTAAATTTCATAGTACCGATCAATATTTGACTGGTATTTTAAATACTGACAAGTACAGGCCAGTATGAAATACCATAGTTTTGTATAATTTCCTACCGATATAATACAAAATTCAAAACTTTGATTTGGTATCAATAATTATTAATATTATAAACACTAAAGATATAAAATAATGTTTTATTTATATAGATGACTACTAAAAATAAAACTACCAATTGTCCATATAACAATATCCTTCAAATCTAACTAGCTTAGAGTAGGTAGTCAAGGTTCATCAATACAAACAAAATCAAGGAAGATCTAACTATTCTTGTCAAAACTGTATTATAGTCTCACCATTGATAAATTGTTTTTTATTTTTAAATCACAAAGTGTAAATATTTTTGACAACTTATGATTCTTTAAGTTTTACAAATTATTAGATAATTCTATATCAAACTATCAAATTAAACTTATTGTAATATTACCTTGTAAAAAACTAAAACAAATTAAAATATATGCATAAACTTTTAATAACGCGATTGTGAATCATTACATAATAATTATTCCAAAATTTTAATCTTCTATATGTTTTTATTGTAATTCTATTTTGCTTTTCAGTTGAAGAAAAATTCTTTAATAATTTATTAAAAATAGTAAACTTTAAATTTGATTAAATGGATTAACAATTAATAAATATCTCTATTAGATTTTGGGGACGTGAAAGAGAAAGAGAAGGATTTACACAAAAAGAATTTATTATTTTAGCTTGTTATTGCTTATAATGTTTTTCTTCACTTTACTGGCTTACATTTCTGACCTATGTATAGTCTTAGGAAGTTGATGATGACTTCTAAAATATTCTAGATATTTTACCTAGTATTCATTTACCTTTTAGTTTCTATCATTTTGGATTGTATAGTTCATATTTATTATGAGATATATTTCTACATAATTAATTACACCCACTTTCCTAAACTTTGTCGATTAATTTTCAACACACTTTCTTTGACTTTCTAGATTAATTTTTATCACTCCCCCTTAATCTAAAAAAGTCTAGCACTTCAAGCATATCTTTCAATTTGATAAACATTTTTTGTTGAGACTAGCTTGGTGAATATATCTGTTAACTGGTCATTGCTCTTGTAAAATTGCATCTTGATCTCTACTTGATCCATAAGCTTTTTAATGAAATGGTGCCTTATCTTAATGCGCTTTGTTTACCCATAAAATATAGGATCCTTTGTCATTGCAATGGTTAATATATTATCACAATGTATCATTGTTAGATCCTCTATGTGTTATTGTAGATCTCTTAAAACACTTCTTAACTAAGATATTGCTTTAGTGCAAAAAAAAAAAAACATATTTGTGCCTTTTCTACCATTTATGCTTTTATAAAAAATACCAAATTCAAGATCAAATGTGATACAACCTATCAAATTATTATTTCTTTCTGTCTTGTACAGCATGCCAAATTTCTATGTACCTTTGACATATCTCAGTATCCTGTTGGTTGCCATAAATATGCTTTGCTAGGATCACTCATTTGGACACAATGCTTACTACATGCACAATATCTGATCTTGTGTTTGTCAAGTAGATTACCAACTAGGCTTCTGTATGTTGTTGTATTAACTTTCTCTTATTTATCATTCTTGGACAACTTCTCATTCATTGTGGTGTGGCAATTGGTTTAGAGTCTTTCATGCCAAAAGTTTTTAGTAGGTCACCTATATACTTTCTTTATGGGACAAAGATTCGTCCAAGCTCCTTTTTGACTTGCATGCTAAGAAATTTTGTCACGAGTCCAAGATCAATCATTTCATACACTGGCATTATGTCCCTCTTAAATGCTTCCATCATCTTTGTGTTATTCCTAGTGTAAATCAAGTTATCCACATTTAAGAATCTTATTAAGAAATCACTGCCTCATATTTTTACGTATAGTAATTGCTCATTTGGACTTTTAGTGAAGCCATATTCTATGAGATATTTGTTAGTTTTACTAATCCATACTCGTGGAGCTTGTCTAAGTCCATATAATTCTCTTTTTAATTGAAACACTTTGTCTTCTTTTCCTTGAATTTTGTACCCTTTCGATTGCTCCATGTAAACTTCTTTTTCAATTTCTCCACTTAGGAAGGTTAATTTCACTTCCAATTAATATACTTGAAGATTTAGTCGTGTAGTTGAGGCGAAAACCGGTCTTATTGTTTCTATGCAGAAAATTGGAGCGAACGTCTCATTGAAGTCAATACCTAGTTGTTGTGAGTACTAACAAATCGAGCTTTGTGTTTCTAAATGGATCCATCTTAATTATGTTTGATATTGTAGATCCATTTTAGCTTAATGATGTTTTTTTCTGTTGGCTTTTACATGAGTTCTCATGTACCATTTTTGTCAATTTTTTTGATTTCCTCGTGCATAGTTTTTCTCCAAACTTCTTCTCTAGCAACTTCTTTATATTATTTATGTTCTCTAATGAAGATTGCAACATTTGCATATCTTTCATTTAGCTTTTATTTCCTTGTTGTTGTTTAGGGTTGGGGCACTTCTTCTTGTTCTTGATTTTCTTCTTCTTCATATTGTTAATTATGTTGTGTTGTTGATGGTGACGACGTGCTTGGACGTGGATCACTTACTTTATGCAACTCAATGGCTTCTTCATTAAGCTTGACTCCTTTTATGGCTTTAGTATCGCATTGTCAACTTTCTTTTTTGTCAAAGATGACCCCTTTTGAAATGATTAGATGTTTTGTTTCTGGCCTATAGAATCAATAGACTTTTGATTGATAGTTGATTGACTATGCTTCATAAGGAGTCATATTGAAGACTAATTTAATGGGAGAATAGAATGTATATTGTAGTATTAACTACTTCTACCCACAAGTTTTTTAGTAAATTATTTCTTTGTAGCATCGATCGAGTCATCTCAATAATATTTCTATTATTCCTTTTTGTGACACAAATTTATTGTGGTGTACGTAAAAAAGTTAGCTACTTTTTAACACTTTAGTCTTTGTAAAAATTGATAAACCTTTGATCATTGAATTCTCCCCTATACTTGCCTCCCAGGATTTTGAGAGAATGCCCATATTGTTTTTCTACTAGGGCCTTGAACTCCTTAAAGTAAGAAAATACATCAAATTTTTATTGGATGAAATGAGCTCATATCATTTAGGTGTAATTGTCGACAAAGAGAAGAAAATATCTTTTTTCTCAAACACTATTGGTTCTTGATATACCCCAAATGAAAGCTTGCACTAATTGAAGGGGAGTTTTGGCTCGCAAAGATAGTTTTGGAAATGGCATCCTATGCATTTTACCATAAATGAAACCTTCATTTATTTTGTTTTCAAAAGAAATATAAGGAAGCCGAAGCAACATGTTCTTTTGCTTTAGGAGTTTGAGGCCATTGAAATTCAGATCGCCATAACTTAAGTTTCATAATATATGTTAATTCTTGTTATTGCATCTCAATGCACGTTTTTGACCAAATGGCATATATAACCTTGTTATGGGCCATTTTGATGGAAGATATTACTTCTCCTTTCTTCTTGTCAATAATGATGCATATATTGTCATCAAATATGACTTTATAATTTTTACAAATCAATTGGCCTACACTTAATAGATTTTGAGTAAGGCTATTAGAGATGTATTTTTTAATTATCGTCTTGGGATCTAATGGTGGCAATGCCTTTCACTTTAACAGTGTGTTTATTTCCATCACCAAGTATAACTTAGGATTTCAAACTTTCATCTAATTATATAGAGCAAATTTTGTTCTTTCTCATAAGATTTAAACAACCATTATCTATGTACCAAACATCCTTTGATTTTTGTGAAGAGTATATTGTGTGATCAAAAGATTCATTATTTTTGGGACCGACCCTGGTGAGTCACGTGCCTAACGTCGTAAGTGACATCTGAATGCACATCTCACAAGGGTGATGTGCCCACACCAGTCAAACATTAAAATCAAACTCATTTCTCCTATTTCAGAACAGATTTTGGGAAAACTCCAACTGAAATTACAATTAGACTTCTTCATAGCATTTGTTTCACATTGTCTTAAGTTTTTAGTTACACCAAAATCATTCAATTTGGTTCAAAAATCCGAAAGTTATAGCCCAAAAATTTTTGGACTGTTATTAAACTGAAACAGTACACTATATTTAACTTCCATCCAGAAATTGAAAGTCTTACAGATGGAATTAAAATTTAATTTCTTCAGAAGATTTATATCTCTATGTCTCTATTTTATTTAGAAATAAGAATCATCTCATTTTTAACTTTATAGATCAAGATATCATCCAAATACTGAAGTATGTTCAGGGAAATATCCAGTTCATGCTCTTCCAACTAATACCCTTACTTTGATTTAATCAATCTTTTTTGAATCAATACCAAAAGCTATAAAATTTTATGGAGAGATAGAGGAATGTGTTAGGAATCTATTGGTTTAAAAATTAAGTTATTTGGAGGTCATAAAATTAAGTTATAGTCAAAAGAGTAGAATATTTTCAGGTTTTTGGGAGGAGACCTCACGATGTCACAATCGCGACTTTCGCGATTGCGATCGCGACTTTCCCCTTCTTGCTTTTCTTTTTCCGATCTATATTGATAAAAAGGTATAACTTTATATACAAATATCGGATTAAGGTCATTCAAAGACCGTTTTGAATAGGACTTCTAGACCTACAACTTTTATGAAGACTCACAAAAGATATTTTGCCTTTGCAAGGTTTAAAATTTCAAAACAATGTAGCTATCCCGAAAATCCATCCTATGCATCATCACAAGATTCTAATGATCATATCTCTCAAATACAATGTCTAAAAATTTCATACTATATAGTGTTCGAAAGCTAGAAAGATAAACTACAACTTTTAAGAGGCAACTTTGTCCAATTCAGCCTAGATTAATACAATTTTTTCCTAAAGTCCAGAACACAAATTCTCACCCTTATGGAAAACTTGAAAGTGAAATGAACAATTTGAAAATGTCATTGGCAAAACACAAATCATACTTCATTAACATCAAAATATAAGAGTTTTTACAAAGCTTTAATGGGCATTTCAAGCTACAATACATCAATATCTCAAATTTCTAAAATACAAAATATACTTGAAATGTGGATAAAGCCTTGTGTTTACAACATCTAGCTTAAAATACAAAAGTATGCAAGTTCGGAGTGATACCGAGACTCTTGACTATTCTATCTACTGCTCATCACCTGAATATGGGAAGGACAAAGGGGGTGAGCTTAAAAGCTTATGGGTAACAAGTTTATAATCGGTATTAAGCAAAACCATTACAAATGCTTAATATCATAAATATTTTTCATCAAATCCATAAAACACATATTTCCCAAATTCTCATATTATCAAGCAATTCATAAACACTTAATTCACATATGTATCAAACTTGTCATCCCATCATAAACACATAAACAAATTAGAATAGTTTGGGTAGGTCTAAAAATAAAACGTACTACACATTTCTCATAAGGATCTTATGTAGCTGTGAATAGAACATACTATCGCAATCTCACAAAATGGTTTTGCGTAGCTGTGAACTTATGGGAGTCTGTAAAGGAGATCCATGATACTAGTAGGCAGGTAGGAGAAGCAGTTAGTCAAAGTGTACTTGACATACTTAAAGGACCAAACCAAACCCACATAACATGGATTTCATAACTTGTAAACATGTTGCCCAAATGGCACATTTTGAAAACATGTTTCTCATGAACATGAAATATTTCATATGCACTTTCATAATCTTTTCACAATTCATCATCCAAATTCAAATACCAAGCATATTGCAATTTCTCAAATCATTCAAAAGCTACAAATGCCACAATTATAAAGCAATGAGAAATCATTTTATTCTATTGACTAAAAAGAAAACATAATGGCTCATTATCCAATTATAAACATGAAACCCACTTTAATTTCCTTGCTTGAAAACTTGTTTAAGGATGCCTCTTGTTGGACCCCGAATTTTATTTATTTATTATTGATTTATTTGTTTATTATTTTTAGAGTTGAGTCATTAAATTAACAAGTATGAATAGAAATTAGAAATTAGAAATTAGAATGAAGTGATAGAATTAAGTTAGAATTAATATGGTGCTTAATAGGCTAAGTAGTTATTAGACTTATGTTAAAAGAAAGGAGGGGTAAATATGGAAAGCCTAATTTAATGAGGGACAAAATGGGAAGAAAGACCAATAAAATGGGCTTGAATTAGAAGAAGGGAAGAGAGAAACGTGAGAAGCCATATAGAAGGGAGAAAAAATGTAGAGAAAGAGGAGAAAAAGGAGAACATTGTGGGAGAAGCTAGGAAAGGGAGAAAATAAAAAGAAAAGAAGAGAAATCCTCTTGTCAAGGTAAGTTCATCTTTTCCTGCTTGGTTTGTTAGAGAAAGAGTTAGAGAGACAAAGGGTTTTGTGTTGGGAATAGGTGTTGTATTGGAAGAAGATGATTTAAGGGAACTCATTTGATTTTAGGGTTTCTAAACTAAGTGTTGGTCTTTTTAAGTTAGATAGACCATGGGTAAGTTAGTGCTAAGCTCAATTTAGCAATTACTTCATTTTTGTGATTTTAAAGCTTTATAAATTTTATTGGAAATTTGATTGAATGGAAAATTTGTTAGGAAATCAAGGGAACCCAATCCAAGAGCAAGAGAAAAGGCAAGCTTGACTTGGATTTTGCAAGCTAATTAGGTGGGTAATTTATTTATAGCTATTGTGTGATTATGAAAATTCTTGCTTATGTGTGTGAGTGTTGATTGCTTAAAATTGAATTGTTGTGATTTGATGGGAAATGCATGATGCATTGTGATTATGTTCTACCGTGAAAGAGGTTATAACATTTTGAATTAAATGAAAAAAGCAAAAATCATGAAAGTATAAGCATATGATAAAATGAATATGTACTTTTGTTTGGGCGAGAGAGGAACCATTTAGTTCGTCACATGCACGTAGATAAGAGCCTTCTCCTGATTGCCCTCTTGTGGCATATGAGCTCCGAAAATAGACTCATTTTGTTTATGGTGAAATCTTCGGTTTCTCTATTTCATACCCATAGGACCCCTATAGCCATTTGGTTGTGGATTGCATCTTTGAATTGTTAAGTATAATGCATTTAAATGATTTGCTTAATGGATAAACTCTATATTAGGTGTTATGTATTAGCTGCTTAGTTATGAGTTTTTGAGATAAATTGGTGAATGATTGAATTGCTAGATATATAAATACATATGCTTGAATTTGTGGTAATTGCCGATGGCTATAAATACATTAGCCACTGAGCGTCGTAGCTCAACCCAATATTTTTTCCACTCCTCAGGTGTAGAACGAGAGGGTTAGCAATCCTTGCAAGGCATAGGAGACTCCAAGATATTTAGAGACTTTTGTAACTAAGTTAGTTCAATCATTTTTGGTTAGCTTTATATGCATATCAAACATTAAGCATCCAATGTATTTTGTATCTTGTGTTAAGTCTTTGATGAAATGTTGATATGTAATTAAAGCTATGTATGAACTTCATTTTGACTTAGAAATGAATAAAGAATTGAAGAAGTTTCCAATGTGTATGTGCCTATTTATCTTGTAGATGTACATTTCCTATTTCAAGTCTTTCATGGGTGTAGAAATTGTGTTTTGACTTTAGGGGAAAAACTGGATTAATCTAGGTGGAATTAGACAAAGTTATCTTCTTGGAAGTTGTAGATTATCTTTCTAGAATTTTAATGCTATATAGTATGAAATATTTAGACTTGTTAGTTAAGAGATATTATTATTAGAAGTTTTTGATGCTGAATAGGATGAACTTTTGGGATAGCTGCATTTTTTTGAAATTTTAACACTTATAAAGGCAAAAATTGTTTTTGAGGTCTTTATGAAAGTTGTAGGTCTAGAAGTCCTCTTCGAAATAGCCTTTGAATGAACTTAATCCGATATTTGTACTAAAAGTTATGCCCATTTTACTAATTAAGGTCAGAAGAAGAATGACGGAGAAGTCGTGATCGCGCATGACTTCCCGGCCGTGCGCACGCAGGTCGCGATCTTGCATTTGCACAATTGCGACCTGCAGGCTTCCCCCCAAACTTGAACATGTTCCACTCTTTTGACCATAACTTTGTCGTCTGACCTCTAAATGACTTGATTCTTAAAGCATTGGATTCCTAACTCAGTCCTCTATCTCTATATAAAAAAATTTATAGCTTTTGGTTTTGATTTGAAAAAATATTGAATGAAATAAAATAAGGGTATCAATTAGAAGAGTATGAATTGGATATTTTACTAAATATGCTTCAGCATTTTGAGGACATCTTGATCTATAGGTCTCCAAATGAGATGATTCTTATTTATAAATAACCTAGAGAGAGAGTGCTACAAATTATCTGAAGGAATAAAATTTTAATTCAAACCTTAGGACTTTCAATTTCTGGAGGGAAGTTGAGTATAGTGTACTGTTTTAGTTTAATAATAGTTTGAAAGTGTTTGGGTCATAACTTTCAGATTTCTAAACCAAATTGAATGATTTGGGTGTCATTAGAAACTTAAGACAATGTTGACCAAATGTTATGAAGAAGTCAAACTGAAATTCTAGTTGCAAGTTTTCTAAAATCTGTTCTGAAATAGAAGAATGAGTTTGCTCACGTTTTGTGACTCCGAATGTTAGGCTCCAAAAATGGGGTTAACCACCTCTCCTCTTGCTCCTCTTACCTTTGTTGCCTCCCTTAAACATTGACAAAAATCCCCATTCAATAGGAATTTAAATTGGAAAACCCAAAAAACATATGCATGAAATTGATCCTAGAATACTTCCTAAACTCTTTGAGCCAAAACCCTTCCAAGAATCCAAAAGATTAAACATAAACTTACCTTGAATCTTCACCAAACAATGAGTTTCTTAGCTCTAATGGAAGCTTTGACCTTACTCTTTCTTTTTCCCTTCTTGCACAACCTCAAAATCTCTCTTTAAAACTAAGAAAAATTGAAACCTAACTTAGCTTTCTCTTTTTTTTTTCTCTTCTCTACCGAAACTCTCTTATCCTCTCTTTTATTTTCATTTTTCTTTCTTCTCTCTCTCAATCCAAGTTTTTCTTCTTCTCAAGCGCAAGACAACAATTTCTTCTTCCCATTTTGCCCTTTCTTATAAGCCTATGTCTTTTTAAACTTAAGTGATCTTTCAAAAATGCCCTTCATGCAAACTTACCACCTTATCACTTTAATTCAATTAACCTATGTCATAAAATCTTACTCACATTAACATGCTAATTAAATCCAAAATAAATTAATCTATTAAGACCTCAAAATTAATTTAAATCGTGCTTATTCATAAAAAATTTTTGAGGGCCAATAGATCAAATATGACTTTATAATTTTTACAAATTAATTGGCCTACACTTAATATATTTTTAATAAGGCTATTAGAGATGAATTTTTTAATTATCGTCTTGGGATCTAATGGTAGCAATGCCTTTCTCTTTAACAGTGTATTTATTTCCATCACCAAGTATAACTTAGGATTTCAAACTTTCATCTAATTATATAAAGCAAATTTTGTTCTTTATCATAAGATTTAAACAACCATTATCTATATACCAAACATCCTTTGATTTTTGTGAAGAGTATATTATGTGATCAAAAGATTCATTATTTTTCGATAAATTTACTTCTTCCTTTTGTTGATACCAATAATCTTTTTCATAATGGAGGTGACTTTTACACCTTTTTCATTGTACTAACAATCTTTTGTATAATGATTATTTTTCTTGCATAATTTGCAATAGGAGCTTATTGTTTCATTGCTCCGTTGGTTTGCGCTCCCCTTACCACAGTTAGTAAATGCTCCTCTTCTTTTCTTTAGTGGTTGTTTGAATCTTTTTAATCTAGTTTTATGAGCTTTTAGAGAGTCCATTAATTTCACTAAAGGGAGTTTTGATAAATCTTTTGATTATTTTATAATAGCCACAATATGATTATACTGTGTAAGAAGACTTCTTAATATTTTTATTATTATTTTCTTATTTTCTATCATGTGCCCATAACTTCTAATTTGACTGAAGATGTTAGAGATATTACACAAAAAGATTGCATTAATTCATCTTCCCTTATTAGCAGTGCGTCAAAATCTTTCCTTAAAGATTGGAGTTTGATGGATATTACCTTATCCATATCTCTGGACATGTTTTTGAGTGTCTTCTACGCCTCTTTTGCAGTGCTTGCTTGCATAATCTTTGGAAACATCTCTTTGTTAACTCCTTCTTAGATGACTAGTAAAGCCTTGGCATCACATTGTTTGTCGAGACTTCATAATCACTCTCCATAACATCCCACATGTTTTGTGATATGAATAGAGTATTCATTTGGATGCTCTGATAATTATATGCTTTCGCATTAAAAATATGAATTAAAATTTAGATATAATTGAAGGTTGGTAAATTAGATGAAGCAAGGAATGCCATTGAGAAGGATCACTCTGCTATAATACCACTGTTAGATTTTAGGGATGTGAAAGGGGAAGAGAAGGTTTGAACAAAAAGAGGTTTATTACTTTGGCTTATTATTGCTCACAATATTTTTCTTCGCTTTAGTAGCTTTTATTTGATACCTATTTATAGCATTCGATGGTGACTTCTAAAATATTCTAAATATTTTGCATATTATTAATTATACCTCTTAGGTTTTATCATTTTGGACTTAGAGTTTATAATTGATGATGAGAGATATTTCTACATAATTAATTGCACACTTTCTAAACTCCACATTTTAGCGTAATTTTTATGGGATTGTTGTTACTTTTGTTGTTGTAATTCCACACGCTTTTGTAAACTTTCTAGATTAAATTTCTAAACACTTTCCTAGAATTTCTATATTAATTTTCAACAATTTCATACTATAGATAAGTTTAAAATAATTTATACTTTAGTTAAAAAATGTCTAGGAACAAACCATAAAAAAACCTAGGGCATTCTACCATTTATTTTAATTATGTCATTATCGTATTGTTATGCAACTTTAATGACTTACTCTAGGACATTGGTTACTAAAACTATGTTAAACATATTACCTTTTATCAAAATAAAGTCTATTTTTGTTTAAATATATATATTTTTAGAAGAATTTAATTAAGTCTATTATATTTTTAGAATATGAAATAATTAATAAAAATAGAAACCTTACGTTAAAACCAATTTAAAAATATGGTTAAGCCACTCACTGTATAGTCAAACATGTTAAAAATAATTTGATCCAAAGATAATGAAAGTCCATTTTGTCTCATAAGGCTTTCGATATTGAAAAATATTAAATACATGTGTGATTGTGACACAGATCTAATATAATAACACATATTTAATACCTCATTGACATGAATGAGAAAATGGAGTGTGGTAAACTAGGATGATACCTGTATGATCTAATATGTATCATCTTTTCATTTGTAGGTCTCAATTTCTCTAAACTTTATGTTAAACTGGATATGTGAAACTGCACCAGAGAAATTTTGTTTTCTCTCACCGAATTCTAAACTGCATTAGAGAAACTTTATGTTCTCTCTCTAAATGTTAAACTACGTTAGAGACCCTTTATTTTCTCTTACTATATGTTAAACTGGATTAGAGAAAACTTTTATGGGATTAAACTCTTATATCCCTCTATATCATGTCAAAATCCATGGATGTACATATTAAACTATATATGTCCTAATGACATAGGCCCAAGACAATCTTTATATATACCCAGTAACCTTTAAAATGCTTAAGATTGACACAGACCTTAAGACTTTCACATATATTATGACAATGTATAATAACGCTCATAATTGAGAATAAAAAAGATGATCATCTTTATTAATAAACAACCATATTGTCATAATACATCAAAATATATAAACATACAAGGTGCAAACATAATGATATTTAACTAATAATGTCAAAGGATTTCAATACCCCATGCTGTATACATGCCTTTCAAAAACAAGTGGACAAAGTCCTTTAGTTAAAGGATCAACAAGCATCTCCTTAGTCCTCAAATTCTCCACCTCAATGGCACCTTTTTGTATCAACTTCTTTATGGTCAAGTATTTAACTTCTAAATGCTTAGAATCTGTGATATTCTCATTGTGGTTACTAAATAACACAACAATAAGATTATCATAATACAACTGAATGGGTCTAGCCACTGAATTATTTGTAGAAAACTTAGAAATTAAATTCCTGAGCCAAATCGCCTGTGTAACATCCCCATAACATGCTACAAACTATGCATAAATTGTTGAGGAAATCATAAGTATATGTTTGACACTTTTCTATGATACTATACCATATGATAACATGAAAATGTAACCTAAAGTAGACTTTCTATCATCCTGATACATAAAAAAATTGGAATATGTATACCCTATGAGTTTTAGATTATTGACCCTTCTGTATGTTAACATATAATCCTTGGTTACCTTTAAGTATCTTAGCACTGGTTTAATTGCATTCCAGTGATCAATTCCCAAGTTACCTAAATATCGACCTAGTAGTCCAACAACAAATGCAATATCCAGCCTAGTGCATACTAGGCATTGGTGAATGCTGTCGCCTGTAACCAAATATAAAAAGAAACCAACTTCCTGCAACACAAATTAATGTAGTAGTGAAAAGTAGGGATCGTTCCCACGAGGAATTTAGACATTAGTAGTTACGCAATAAAAAAGGTTTTTTTTTTGTAATTGTGAATTAAACAAAATTTCATTGGAAATTGAAATTGAAAAAAATAACTAAAGACAAAATAATGAGAATTTAACAATCAATAGAAACAAATCTTGGTTTCCGGTCTCCTTCGTTATTGAACTTGC
>JANSVA010345740.1:0-24008 GCA_025504915.1 Erythroxylum reticulatum | reverse complement strand
AAGAATAAAATGTAAAATCAAAAGTAAGTTCTCAAATAACAATTTCTCTCTTGATAGAGTGATTTCACTTTCTAAGGTACAATAAGAATGATATGACTTTCAGTAATGTAGATGATGCTTAAATGTTTTGAAAGTCTGTATATGGTCATTACTTCACAACTGTTGTTGCAATTTTTTAAATAGTCAATTTCTTCAACTAGCTATTGTTTCATCTTAATTCTAAGTTAATTTTGGATTTTCAAAATCATCTCTGCTAGAACAAAAATTTTCGAAGCTAATTGTTTGAAAAGGTAAGATCCTCTCAGATATTAATAAGGGAAGTTTACTAAGAAGGTTCCTACAAGAAAGGAAGTAATTTTCCTATAATTTGATTTCTTTTTAAAAAATACTGTTATCTATACAAAGAAATAAATCTAAATTGAATTTTGAAATATTATATAGTTACCATCAAAATTGTTAAATATAAACCTTTAGCTAACAATCTCCCCCTTTTTATGATGACAAACAATAATAGATATTTTCCAAAATTGAAAGAGATAATAGATGATTTTGAAAGATACCTGTGACTTTTATGTGTTCAGATAATTAGAAGGAGCCTGTCTCTTAAGAAATGAATCTATCATTTATGTATCACATATTTTTACAAGTTTAATAGCGAAATCAATCACATATATAATTGAGGTAGTATTGAGAAATACATCATCATATACACAAAAAATGTAAGAAAAATATATCAACATAAATTCTCCCCTTTTGTCATTATCAAAAAATAATAAAGTATAGGCAGGAAGTGAAATAAAACAGAATGACATATGATGAAAAAAATCAATTGGCACAATCAGTGAAGAGTTTTCCTAAGGAGAATTTGCAAATCCAGGAATTGGTTTTGGAGGCTGTCAATTTGTTCACACATTTGATCTTAATTAGAGAAAATGTCCCTCAGTTGTTGCAAGATCAGGTCAATCATGCTTTGGAGTGGAACATAGGCTGACTTTTGTAAGGTTGGACTCAAGATACCTGCAGCTCTTTTTGACTTCTTTTCAACCCACACGTTATCTGTCATCTTGTAACCAAATTGGTAAGGAATGGAATAATGAAACATTTCTGGTTCATACCAATTTAGGTTATCAAAAAACACTCTAAAATATGCAAAAATCTTAGTCAACACCATTCCATAAGGTAGATTACCAGTTGTGTTCTTGTGACTTCCTTTGTCTAACATGAACTTTAAGATCATCGCTGGGAGATTCATCTTATTGCCCTTTAACAAATTGTAAACCATATACGTGTCTAGAAGACTACACCTCTCTACCAAACTACTCCTTGGAAAAATGGAGGTAGCCAAAATGGATGCAAGGCATCTTGGCAAAAGGTCCAAGTTTCTACATTAGGGTCTCCCGTCATGGGCATTTTTAGTATTTATACAAATGAAGTTCACTACTTCTCCCAAATCAATGTCAACAATGTCCACTTATAACAAGCAAGGTCTGTCTTGCCTTCAGGAATTACACTCAGAATGTTTCTTAAGATTTCCTCCGTAACTAGAATCAATCAATTGCGTACCCAAGAGATGACTGCCAACTTCCCATCAATTTCTTCCTTTCTCATACATGTGTAAAAACATTTGACTAGTTCATCACACAATTTCATCCAAGCTTAAAAAATTCTCCCAACCAATAGCAAGAAAATAAGAAGCGATGGGAATACCTATATCATCGAATAGATGGGGGGAGGGGGGCAAGATGTGTCCAACTACCACCTTTCTCTTCTTGTAGCACATCTTGTATCTTACTTCAACCTCCGTTGATTGGAATAACTTCACTAGTGCTGAATCCTCTCCCTTCTGATGAATGGTTAATTTCTTTGATTTTGTTCCTTTGGCCTTAAGGATTTCTTCAAATAAAGCCTCTTTGAGGAATAACTTATTCCTTATAATGACATCCTCAATATGTTCTTCGGCCAAAGGCTCTTTTCCTTTTCTTGTTTCTTCCCTTTTTTTCTTTGATTCTTCTTTTCCTTTTTTCTACCTTAACAATTTCTTTTTGTGGAGCTTGTTTAGTAACATTTACTCTAGTTTATGGTCTTCTTTCCAACCGAGAAGATTCTTCATCTAAAGCAACGTCATTTATTTCCCAGTGCACTTTAGGTACTTTCTTTTCTTTGGGATCATGTTTAAGATTTGTGGAAGCTTTTGGAGTAGGAAAGGCTAGGGATAGAATAAGTATATGGAATCTCACTTTTCCTTTTCCTATCTTTTGAGGTCTCCTGACTATGTATTTATGAAGTTTAGAGCTTTGAGGAGACAAAAATAGGTTCGGTATTAATGTCCAGAGAACCTATCATGACGAGGAATCATAAGCAAAGGTTTGTACATGACGAGGTATTTCACCATGGCTAGAAGTTGAAGCCAAAAATTTCTTTTCTTTTTGACTTTTTCTTGCCATTGTAGATGAGCTTAGTGAAGTTTAAGAGAGAAAACAAGAGGCAATAAGAATAAAAAGAGTTAGGGTGTAAAGAGAATAAGCGGCGCAAATGAGAATGACAGAGATGAGAGAAGTTTGCTTAGCGTATACTAAGTGATTCCTCAGTGTTGATATTATGAGAGAATAAGTAGACATACAGGCCAGAAGAGGAAGTGTAATTGATTATGTATCTTTTGACAGACGTATACGTAGAGTTGTCAAACTACGCTCACATTTTTTTAAAAGGCTAAAATAGTGCTATGAATCACCCCCTATTTTTGGGACATGTGTCACTTAGAAGGTCAACCTGAGAGAAGCCTTCTAAAAAGAATAGGAGCCTTCTAAACTAGAAGAAACCTACTAATCTAAGAAGAGGCTTCTAAACTATAAGGGGCCTTCTAAAATTTAAGGAGCCTACTAAACTAAGAGAGAGTTTATAAGGAATCAGAATAGAAGAAGCCTACTAACCGAAATATAAAGACAAGTAGTAAAGAAAATTCATACAGAAATAATATAAGAGAGTTGGCACATACTATGCTCTTTTCTTAACACGCAAAATCTATCTTCGAAGAGTGGCTTGGTGAAAATTTTAGCTACTTGATTCTCATTATTAACATGCAAAAGATCAATGGTTCTTGCTAAAACATGATCTCTAAGAAAATGAGGTTTGATTTCTATATGCGTAGTCTTAAAATGATGTTCATAATTTTTAGAAAGATTTATAGCACTAGTATTATCATATAATATAGGAATATGTGAAAAGTTTAAAGAAAAATCATGTATTTGATGCTTCATCCATAAGATTTGAAAACAACAGTTGGTAGCTTCCTGTATTCCACTTTAGTTGTCAAAAGTGTTGTGCAATTTTGCTTCTTATAGTACCAAGATACTAGACATCCTCCAAGAAATTGACAGTGACCACTTATGGTTTTTAATCGACTTTATCACCTGCAAAATCTGCATCACAACAGCCCACAATATCAAATGAATCAATTTTTGGATACTATAGTAAAAAATCCATAGTTCCGTAGAGATATTGAAATATTCTTTTGACTGCTTGAAGGTGACTTTCTTTTAGATTTGATTGAAAGCATGCACAAAGACACACACTAAGCATAATGTGTGGTCTTAAGCTTGTAAGATACAGTAGTGATCTAATCATTCCTCTATACTTTGACTCATTCATAGCTTTACCTTCTTCATATTTATCAAGTTTAGTTCCAGTGTACATGGGAGTACCCATCAGTTTGTCATTCTTAAAATGATATTTCTTAATGAGTTCCTTTACATATTTGTCTTGGTTGATGAAGATTCCTTTTTTGGTTTGT
Organism: Erythroxylum reticulatum; assembly: GCA_025504915.1. Taxonomy (NCBI): domain Eukaryota; kingdom Viridiplantae; phylum Streptophyta; class Magnoliopsida; order Malpighiales; family Erythroxylaceae; genus Erythroxylum; species Erythroxylum reticulatum. The sequence goes on along the minus strand of JANSVA010345740.1, from coordinate 20,218 downwards.
CTAATTTATAATTCAAGAATAATGATAATTCTCCCATCATGCTCATTTCAAACTCCCGCTGTATTAATACTAAGAATTTTTCACAAAAGGATAGATTAGTAGCACCAAATATTATATCATCAACATATATTTGCACTATGAGTAAATTTTTCCCCTTTCTATTAATAAATAAGGTTTTATCAACCTTTCCTCTTTCAAAGTTATTCTCAAGAAGAAAGTTACTTCACCTCTTATATTATGCTTGAGGAGCCTGCTTTAAACCATACAGAGGTTTGGTTAACTTCATCACGTAATCCATATGGTTTTCATCTTCAAAATCTGGGGGTTGCTTAACAAATACGTCTTCGATAATGTATCCATTTAAGAATGCACTTTTAACATCCATTTGGAGCAACTTGAAGTCTTTATAGTATGCAAAGGCAAGTAAAATTCTTATCGATTCCAATCTAGCAACTGGTTCATAAGTTTCATCAAAATCAAAACCTTCTTGTTGATTATAACCTTGAGCTACAAGTCTAGCTTTATTTCTTAGCAAGTTACCATTTTCATCAAATTTGTTTCGAAATACCCACCGAATCCCAATGATTGACTTGTTTTAAGGACGAGTTACTAGATTTTAGACTTTGTTTTTGTCAAATTGATTCAGTTCGTCTTTCATGGCTGAAACTTAGTTTTTATTAGTAAGGCCCTATTCAATGGTCTTTGGTTTTATTTATGAGATGAGAGTAACAAAATTGTTCTTAAACGGTGATCTTATTCTTAATCTTTTAGAGGGATCTCCGAAAATATATTAATGTGTATAAAGACCACTCCATTCTCTTGGTGTTTTTCATTTCATAGGCTCCTGTTAAGATGAAGGAGCCTACTCTGTTCTAGCTTAAGAGGGGCCTTCTTGATTTTGTAGTTCTGAAGGTATTATATGTATAGTTTGATTCTCCGATGTATTTTTAGGTATCAATGGATGCTCTTCATCATCTAAGTTAGTTGTTGTTGTCGAAGGTAATGCTTCATCAAATACCACATATATCGATTCATCTATCTTCTTTGTCCTTTTATTATATACTCTGAATCCTTTATTAGCGGTACCATAGCCCAAAAAGATAGATTCGCCTTATCTCGCATCAAACTTTCCACGGTTGTCTTTTTTATTGTTTAGAATGGAACATTTGTAGTCAAATGCTCGAAAGTAAGCAACATTTGGTTTTCTTCCTCTCCACAGCTTATAGGGGGTTCTTTTTTAGAATAGGTCTTATAAGACACCTGTTGAGTATATAACAAGCTATTGACTTGGCTTCTATCTAGTAACCATGAGGTAGGCCACTTTTGCATAGCATTGTTTTGGCCATATCTACAAAAGTTTTCTTCTTTCTCTCAACAAATTCATTTTGCTGAGGAGTCCTTGGGTATGAGAAGTTGTGAGTTATACCTTTTTCTTGTAGAATTCTTCAAATTTCCTATTATCAAATTCTCCTCCATGATCACTTTGTATCAATGTAATGCAGTACTCTTTTTCAGTCTAAACTTTCCTGTAAAACTTCTCAAAGACTTCAAAAGTATCATCTTTATTTGATAGAAAATAAACCCATGTAAATATGCAAAAATCATCTAATATAACAAAAATGTAATGTTTGCCAACAACACTTTGAGTCCTAGTAGGTCTAAATAAATCTATGTACACAAGTTCAATTGGCTAGTTAGTAGTCACAATATTTTTAGGAGGGAAGTTGCTTCTGATTTGTTTTCCTTTTAAATAAGCTTCACAACCCTTATTGCTCTTAAATTTCAAATTCGGCAATCCTCTTACTAACTCATCTTTGGATCATTTTAATAAAATGCTCATGCCAGCATGTCCAAGTCTTTTGTGCTAGATAAATGAATCCTTTTATATTGAGACAAAGCACTTGTCACTTTGAGAAGGTATATCTTCCAATTAAGCACAGTGTATATTCTGATTTCTAGGACCGACGAATATAATATTATTATTAAGATTGTCAATTATTTCACAATATGATGCATAGAAAGTAACTCTATAACCTTTGTCATATAACTGATGTATAGTAAGCAAGTTATGTTTCAATCCATCAACAAAGAGAACATGATCAATAGAAGAAGAGTTAGAATCATCAATTTTATCAATTCTAGTGACCTTTGCCTTATTTTTATCAACAAAGATAACATTACCTTCATCTTTCCTTTCAATACAGTTGAAATGCGATATTTTACCTTTCATGTGTCTCGAACAACTACTATCAACTATCCAGTGATTCTCCTTTGTCTCTATTTTGAAGCATATCTGCAGAGTGTATTATCTCATTTTAGGTACCCAAATCTTTCTAGGTCCTTTCACGTTAGTAGTTTGACCTTTCGATCTCCAAACATACATTTGAGATGGTTTTATCATTTTTCGAAAGTAATAAGAGTGACTAATATGACCATATCTACCACAATAATGACACAAATAGATGAATGATTGTTGTTATGAATTTTGCCACTTATGAGGTTCCTGCTGTTTTGGCTATAGGTACTGTTGGATTTAACAAAGAGGTTTTTGTATGGCCTGATATTATTATTTTCATTATATCCTATTTCGGCATTATTAAAAACACATTTACCACTCTCAAGTAATGCATCAAGATTGCTTCTTCCATTAACAAAATTAGCAAGATCTTTTTCAAGAGAAACAATTTTCTTAGCACATTTTTCCTTTTCGAGTTTTAAAGCAATAACTTTCTCTTCTAATTGTTTTATTTTAGCATAGTCATTTTCAAGTAATGAGTTTTTTAACTGAATTATTTTGTATTTCAAGCATTCGTTTTCAGAAACTGTTCGTTTATTATCATTTTCAAGGGAAGTGACTTTAGACAACAAATCTTTGTTTTCCGATTCTAATAATTCAATCTTATTCTTTAAAGATTCATCATCATTTTTTTACTTCTCAGCCTTTTTGAAATATTGCACTGTTAATTTTTTGTATTGATCATATAAGTCATGATATGCATCTCTCAATTCATTAATTTCAATATCAGAGTTAGAATAATATATTTCATCATCTCTTGATTCAGCCATAAAGAAACCGTTGCTGACTTCCTAGGGCTCTTCTTCTTTAAAGTTATAAAAATCCTCATCTGATCAAGCTTTAGTCAAAACATGCTTTTTAGGTTTTCTATTTTTTGTTTTCTGTTTTTTGTTTTCTATCTTATCCTTTTAAAGAAGAGGACATTCTGATCTTGTGCGTTTATGCTTTTTACAGTGATAACATATGATTTGATTATTTTGTGTATTATTATTGTCGCTACTACCTTTTGATAGGAACCTATTGTTTCATCTTTCTTATTTCCTTCTCTTTTCTTTATGAACTTCTTTTGTAGAAGCGGACATATTTTCTGAACATAAATTTGAATTTGATATCTCCATTTGTTTGCAACTCAGTATCACTTTCATCATCATTTGATGGATTTGATTCATAAACTACTTTTCGTGCCATTCCTCTTCTTTATGAGGATCCTTCATCTCGCCTAAGCTCAGCTTCATAAATCATTAAGTTTCCTCTTAACTAATCAAGTGAGATTGCATCAAGATCTTTTGCAATTTCCAGAGATGTCACTTTAGGTCCCTATTCCTTTGGTAATGATCTTAGAATTTTTTTTAACCAACTTGTCATTTGGATATATCATGCCAAAGTTTTTCAAAGTAGTGATGATGTTGTTGAAACATTCGAAGAATTCATCTATTGTTTCTCCCTCTTTCATGCAAATAGTCTCGTGTTGATGCACTAAAAGACTTATTCTATGTTTCTTTACCTCATTCATTCCTTTAAAAGTAACTTAAAGCCTGTCCCACATTTCATTAGCGGTAAAACAATAGGATATCTTTTCATACTCTTTTGGAGATAGTGCACAGATAAGATGATGTCTTGCTTTGGCATTCATCTACGCATTTCTTCTATTGGCATTAGTCCACACTTCTACGTTGTCAATAGCAAGAGGTCTAGTTCCAACTTTAATAGCTTGCTAGATTTCGATATCCACTGAATGAAGATAGATGGTCATTCTCTCTTTCCAATAGGAGTAGTTTCTTCCATTGAAGTAAGGAGGCTTTGAGATGGATTATCCTTCAAGGCTTCTTAAGTTTTTTGTCATGATCTATCACACGCTGTAAAACACTAAATGTGAAATCTCACTCCGATGCCAAATGATAAAGCAAACACATGCAAAAGGATGGTGAATTGTGTGTAAAAAATTTTTTCAAGTTCTTTCAATTTGTATAATAAATAGATCCTAGTTAACGAATAAAAATAGTAAGAGCTTGTCAGATGATAAAGCCTTTTAAACGATAGGAGTCTGTTAGGCAATGGGAACCTTTTGTAGGATAGGACCCTACTTAAATGAAAGGAGCCTACTTAATGATAAATCGTGTCAAAATAATTTAAAAATAGAAGGTGCCTGTTAAAACTGAAGAGAACCTCTTGCAAGTTGAACATAAAAGAAACCTCTTATAAAAGTGAAGGAGCCTTTTATTAAAAAGAACACACACACACACACTCAATATAATGTGAAAACTTAAAGCTAAAGAGAGAGAGAAGAAGGACGCAATGGATTTATACTGGTTCGACTTATAACCCAAACCTATGTCCAGCCCCTAAGTATCCAACTTGATGATTTCACTATAAGAATCTGAGTATTAAATTTGTCAGGCCTCTCTAAACTCACAAGTACATATTTTTCAAGGTTCTCCAACCTTCCAAACTCGAAGTGTATAACAATTTTCTAAAAGCTCATAGAAGAATAAAATGTAAAATCAAAAGTAAGTTTTCAAATAATAATTTCTCTTTTGATAGAGTGATTTCACTTTTTAAGGCACAATAAGAATGATATAACTCTCAATAATATAGATGTTGCTCAAATGTTTCAAAAGTATGTGTATATTCATTACTTCACAAATATTGTTGCTCTTCTTTAAATAATTAATTTATTCAACTAGCCATTGCTTCATCTTAATTCTGAGTTGACTTTGGATTTTTAATGTCATCTCTGCTAGAGAAAAAATCTCTTGAGCTAATTGTTTAAAAAGGTAAGATCCTCTCGAATGTTAATAAGAAAAGTTTACTAAAAAGGTTCCTGCAAGAAAAGAAAGTAATTTTCCTCTGATATTATTTCCTTTTTAAAAAATATCGTTATCTATACAAAGAAATAAATCCAATTTTAATTTTGAAATATTATATAGTTATCATAAATATCATTAGATATAAAATTTGAGCTAATAAAGTTCAGTGATGACTATCCCTCTTGGGATTCACTATTTAGTTTCACAAAGAAAAAAGTAGTAGCATATGGAAAGACAAATAATTTGCACTTAATATGGTAACAAAGAAAATGTGCATGTTATGAAAGGAATTTAAGGTTCAATTATAGGTCACAAGAATAGAGATGAACATTAAACAAATAATTCAATGTTTCCACAGAACGTCCCTAGTAAATCAGTCGACACTACTATACAATAATTTCTTCTTACTTCTTCATAAAGATATAATGGATCTAGTATTAAGAAGGGTGAATAACTGGGGATTCTTTATATTGCTTTTGTTTGTTAAATGTACCTTTTATGTCTTCCAATATGGAGCAAAAGTACTTTTGTTTGTAATCGAACCTTACTTTGATCCACCCTTACCAACAATTCTCTCCTTTTTTTAAGTCCTCTCTTTATATTTTATAGTATTAAGGTCAACCATTTTACCATATAAAGTTGTCTATTTATCGTGGTATTTTACCATTGTAGAGTTGTGCAAGGATAAGTAGTTCTTTATTGAGCATCTTGGTGCAGTCTCTATAAGCACTACATAGGTAAATATCTTCTCCAATGTTTACTAGCTTATAATGATACATTATTAAATTGAGAACGAAATGAAAAAGAAGTGTTATGTAATGAAGATTACTTATGATCTTTATAATCCTATTAAATAAATCAGTTATATTAGATTGGCTTTCACCTAAAGGGAGAGGAATTGAGAAAGCTTATTGAGGCAGTTGAACCATACAGAGTTTTCCACTTCTTCGACGACTAGCTCTTATTTTAACTTCATAACCAAACCTTGTTTCAAGAGCAGCATACATATCTTGTTTGTCTTTTCCTTGTTTACCTTCAACACTATAACAAAACATTATATCAATGAAGTTTCCAATTTTATCTTTATGGTTTCTGCTTTTCCTTATCCCAAACCCATCTACTTTAGCATATGCCAAATAGAATTGGTAAGCATCTTCTTCTATCTCCAACTCCATTCCAATTTTTAGTATTAATTCTTTGGATACAAATAAGCGAATAGCTTACAAATCTTGATTACTGTTTAAAATCATGACAGCTATAAGCTCATCTTCACCTGCAATCCTACTAACTTTATTACCATCTTCCAAATTTAACCGATTACGATACAAAGACACAGTTACCATAGAATTGTTAGCTTTGATCCTGAAGCAAAAAACCAAAAAAATCAAATGAAAAACATTGAAAATGGATACTTCACTTTTATGATATAGAGAAACACTAAGTGTAAAATTCACAATTTAATTAAGAAACAAAAATGAATCCTTTATCATTAAACTTAAATAAATATCTAACAACTAGTGCTATACAAATTCTTTAAAAAATGTTCGATTTCTTTGTTTGACGTTCTTGTGTGTTGGTAAACTAGAAATAAAAAAGAAAGGAAAATAAAAAGGCATTGGATTTGTTGAAGCTAGAAAAGAGTCGATTGATACACAACAAAATTGGGTTTTATTAAAACAACATTGTATTGTGACGAAGCAGGGTTGGAACAGATTTATTGAAATAGAGAATCCGAAATTTCAATCACAAGCACTGGAACAATCTATTTCTTTTAAAGAATTAAAATAAAGTTACTTATTTTTTCATCAAAATCAATTAAGTGTTATTATATGAAAATTAAGTTTGAAGGTGATATGGAAGAGCCATCACTTAACACATTTGAATTTACATGAAGAACTTAACCTATCTCATTAAAGGATTAGACTATATAACATAAGGTCTATTTGTTATAGAAAAACATGTACTTTGGTTTAGTAGTTGAAATAAAATTAGATTAAAATATATGGAATATAACTACATTCATAAGCAATAGACAATGGTAGTAATGTAGGCTTGGCTTGCAGCATCAATGTCTATGCTCATGAGACCACATCCTATTCCTACTAAGCTCCACATAGTTGGAACAAACTAATTGATACAGAGGATCTGAACCCGCACTATGGCACAAAAAGCTTTAAGCAACAACATGTTTGCAACAGTTTTATAATGTGTTGCTTAAAATTAATACATTGCAACAGTTTTAAAATTATTGCCTTTAATAATATTAAGATACAATGATAACAATAAACTATTGTCTTATATTAAAAAAGAAAAGAAAATCAAAAGATTATTGCTTTAATAGTTTATATATGCAACAAATTGAAGCGTTGTTATATATATTTATAAGTAACAATTAAAGTGTTTATATATTTATAAGTAATAATTGAATTGTTGTTATTATATATATTAATTATTTTTTAATAACCCCAAGCTTTCCAGGTACCACATGTGTTAAATAGTAGAACCAACATAATAACAAAAATGCCCAAGGAATCAAACAATGTAATTCTTAATTCCCTTCCTAATTCCTCTTTACTTTTAACCTAATATTTAGATCTTCTACACCAATTAGACCATGATCAACATTACTTTGTAGGTTTCTTCATACTAGATTGAGATTCCATGCTTAGGTATCTTCGGAGATGGCTTTTAGGACATTAGTGTCTTCCTCCTTCCACCTTCCAACTTTTGATTACACTGACAGTATAGGTAAAGTTTCCCCTTTCTCTTAGTATTCAATCTCAATTTTCTAGAAATTCCCTTTATTCTATCCACCTATGAAAATCATACATGCCTCATTAATCATCCTCTTATCAATCTTGTTATCAACTCACTTCCTCACCAAGTGGAGGGTTTTTAGAAATGGACCCTGACGATTAATTTGTTATTGCCTCTACCAAACACCTTCGTTGTTGCCTTCTACTATAAGAAGGAAAAGTAGAGGTTTTTACAAATAAAGGTAGGTGGGACTTAATATCATCTCATTTTCTTGTTTGTTTGTGACTATTCTATTTTTTGTCAAGTCTTTTTTGGTGGGTACAGGCTTTTAAAAATGAGTTTTGTACATGGGTACATAATCACGTTTCTTTTATATCAGTCTTTTTCCATATGTGTTTTGTAGATGGGACCTTTATATTGTGGAACGATTTTGATTTTTGAACATTGAAGAAGGAAACTAGGACTAGACTTCCATTTTATGAATTCCTAGTGTTGAGTTCAATATATGTATCTATTAAGAGCATTATCTAATTATTGCAAGACAAAGGCAATCTTCAACTCTCATTATTCAGTAGACTAGTTTTAATTCTTCTCTTTGTCTTCTGCAAGTTTGACACCTGAATGGTTTAAAAATCAATTTACACATTTTGCAGCATTGTACTAAAAGTACTTACTTATGCACACAACTTTACTGCCCTATATGTCCTAGACTTCCATAGCATGAAACTTTAATGTTGAGGATTTAGTATCCATATTTATCAAGAACACTTCCCATTGTTGCATGACATAAGTACTCTTCAGTTCTCATTATTTCGTACGTCACCTAATTCTAATTCTTTTCTTTATTTTCTATAGGTTGCACATATGGATGGTTTAACATTTAATTTATAGAGATCTAGCTTCATGATCCACCTCTCTTGTAAGTAACTTGTACTTACGTTCAGATGATTTACATATGTATACTGGACATAGTAGAATCCATCGATGCCTTTATGATTGCTTGTATCTGGTGACTCCTAGTTAAATAGATGCTATTAAATTCTCCATAAGATTGCTAGCTGTTTGTTGCAATTTTTAGAATTTATATTTATCATTATTTATTCCCTTAACCACTAGTCAATCTCATCTATTAGCTAAGTAGTTTATTTTTCCACAACTTTATAACGTCTAGCATTTCTTTCATCTCAAAGTTTATAGAGGCATGTCCAAAAAAACAGTTATTTTAAGTGTTCAGTCATTTTTTGGGAGGGAGCTAGTTAGAAACCAATTGACAACTTCCTAGAACTCTTCATATTAGGTACCTGGAATTTCTTCTTTATTGACTATCACCCTTGTTAGTTACAAAGCCAATTTTATTTAAAATACAAGTCTTACTTTGTTAGATGTTCCTTTATTTTAGTTTTTGACTTAGTAATTGAATTAGAATTATATTTTAGTTGTGATTCCTAGTTTTTAGGAATTTTATTAATAGTGTTCTTATTTTTCTTTGGATTTAATCTCTACAAATAATTTTTAGGATGATAGTAACCAATAAAGTTAACATCTACCTTTTAAAAAGATAACTAATGACATTATCATTATGCTCTGACTAGTGCTAGTGATCATTGGTTTAATTACTACCTACCATTTCAGCTTATGTTGTCTGGTATAGTCTATTGTTTTCAATTGGTGAACTTGATTTGGATCTAGGATTAGGTGATTCTAATTCATGTATCTGAGAGCCAAGGTATATTCTTTGACACTATATGGGAAGGCTTCCCTTAGTGACACAGGAACTCCAATAGATTTTCAAATGTTAAATGATTGTTATACTTTTTTTTCTTTTACAATTCATGTGCTTAAGTATACCTTCTATATTAATTTAAGTTGTTCCACTCTATAATTTGTCTCTGCTCCTATGACAAGCTTCTTGTGCATGTAAACATCATAATTTTCTATATTCATGTTTTGTAGTTAACATTTTATGGCACACATTATATAATCCATTAAGGCAGGTGAGTTTTGTTTGTGAAATCATTACCCATTGTTATTGATGACCCCACTCTTGTAATGTTTTCCTAGTTTCTGTGACTTGTCCAAGTATGATATAGACTCTTATTTGTAGTTAGTATTTCATTCTTTAGATATATCAACCTATTTGTGAGCATAGTAGTTTTACAATTCTAATATAATTTTTGTTTCTTTTTTTTCTTTTTTTGTAGGACAGTGATGATTAGGAGTGGACAAAAGGGCACTTGGTGAAGGATTTTAGAATGCCGATACATATTGGTTTTGTTTAGTATTTAGATTAATTCACTTATATTCCATATAAATGGAGGATGATATTGTATATGAATATTTTAGCTAGTGATTTTCTGCTTTTGTATTTTAAATATGTTAAAATATTGAATTTTACAAATCCTTATAGACTATATATTATATATAAATGCAGTTCTTTTTGTGTTTACATTTGACAGTATGTACACAATTAAAACGTGTATTAATATTTATATATTTGTTTTAATGTATATATCGATGTTGCCTACATAATGATAAGAGTTTAATTTTATGTTAAATAATATTGGTAACAAAAGAATAAGTTATTGCTTTTATTGTTACCATTTGTTGCATAAAAAGATTCACTTTATTGCCTTATAAAGGCTTAAAAGTGTTGCAATATATATTTAACATTCTATAGTTTGAAACTGTGTTGCATTGGTCAAAACGTAAAGAAACATTTTTTATTTTGTTGCCTGATTAAAAAATTATGTTTCCTTATACTTATTGTAGCGCCACTTCTTGTAACGATATAAATTTTGTTTCCTTAATAAAAAAGCAATGATAATTATACTTATAGCTATGCTTTTGTCTGTTGCCTAACGTACTTTTTGTCATTATGTCTTCTTAAGAACCTCAAGACCATTCATAAAAGAACACTTATCCCACTCCACCAAGAAAATCCATTATCTAAACATGAATCGTACCTTGGAGACAATTTGATACCACCAAATGTCAAAGGCTTAATTCCTTTTGACAACTGAAACATACCAAAGATTGAACGAACATTTGAAGAAATGCCAACGCACACCACAAGTATAAGTAATCTTCATAATTATTTATCCTACAATGTAAGGACTGAAAACTAAATTGGGTTCTCAAACCTATCAGCCATTAAAAAATAGAGCTAAATATACTCAAGAGAAGCTCTCAAATGACTACATTAATGAAGTAGCTTATGTCATGATAATGAAAAAGGAATCATATTAGCATATCCCAAGTTTCCTTTTCCATTATTCAGGTTTGGGTTTGAAAATGTTATGATAAAGTCACATAATAATTTGTTGAAACTATGATTAATTCCACTTTTAGCGAGGTCTAATCAAGCATTATTAACCAATAAACACTATAAGATTATTTGTTAAGAAGTATTGTATTTGTTCTAATTGAAGCAGCAAATTGATGTATCAATCAAATAGGACATTGGTTCTGTAGTGGGGTCAGAACAGTAAATAGAAGGATTAAATCAATGCATTCGAATAGATAAATAACAAAATAGATTCCAGTGGCATGAAAGGAATTGTTGATTAAGAAGTATTGAAGTTATACAACTATAATGACAAATTTATTTTCCCTCGAAAGCTACTAAGCAAGAGCAATTAGTTCAAGCCTTTTACTTTTTACAACTTACCATAAATAAGGAACTTAACATTATGTACCAATAATAAGGAAGGAGAAGGTTTAAATCCCTAACCATTTTTTATCCCATGTGAAGCATTTCTATTTCGATCATCGTATGAAATCTTGTTTGATTAGATCACTAAAGTTATAGCCAAATTGTATAGAAGTTTGGATGCTTAATTCCCCTTCCTTATTTGACAGAACCTTCCATTATATAGCAAAATGAACTAAATCTAGTTCCATGTTTCTTTAATAAAAATGACGTGCCTCCAGTGCATATGCTATGAGCACGGTTATTTAATACATTAAAACAGAATATCATTAAAAAAAAGTAGAAATTATGACTTCACCATGAAGGCTTACCTACTTATTATTACTCCATTATCATTATTTCAACAAAAAAAACCAGCAATTAAAGTCAAAGATGGATTTGAGCATGTTCACAAGTAAAAGTTGAGAATAGTGAACATGCTTTGTGAACATGCTCCTAACTTGCTAGGGATTATGATGTTAATTAAAATGAAACATATTAGGACAATTGTCTCTCCTTTTGTGTTTGTTCTTAATATATCAATGCATTATAACCATAGGCAAAAGAGTATGCTATTCATAAATTTAAATATGTAAAACGAAAGGTTTAATTATAATGTTGATATTTTGCATATCACATAACAAGGTAAAATAAACGATTTCATGTTATAACAGCACCTAAAAATGTGAATACATGCTAATCCTCAGCCACCAATATGTATTATAGATCTATTTGTTATTTTTGCTATCTCAAAAATGTTAGGATTATGGCAATTCCAGTTGCACCAAGCACAAAAACAATAAATGCAATAATAAACAAGAAAATGAAAACAATAACAATGAACACCAAGTTTAACGTGGAAACTCGAGAATCGAGAGAAAAACCACGGAAATAATGCATTAGATATTTTCAATAGTGAATAGATGGTGATTACAAGGCGCACAAAAATCTCTCTTTTTTGCCTCACTTTAACCTTGGAAGAAGATTTTTTTGGTGTTTTTATCGTTAGCCAATACATCAAGAAGAAGGAAACTAAATAAAATGGGCCTTGGGCCCCACCACTCCTCTTCTCTTAGTCTCCACACTCAACAACCTCCCATTTGGAGATTGTAATATATGAAGACATCCCAAAAACAATGCTTATACATCACCATCAATCACACACTCTCACCTAATGCATTAAAAACCTCCATATGCAATCATTGGAGACCAACTGAGGTCTGATTAGTTTGTTCACACTCACCTTTTTAGTGAGCATATCTGTTAGGTTTATAGTGCCCAACACCTTCTCCAAATATAACACACCATCTTCAACCAAACTTAGCATGAAATGGTGTCATCGTCTTATGTATTTGTTCAAGAATGAAACTTAGGATTCTTAACCAACTAAATTGCACTTTGACTATCACTGAAGAGAACACATCGATCTTGCTGCTTACCCATCTCCTCTAGGAATTTCTCGAGTTAAACTATCTCTTTAACAACCTTTGACATAGCCACATGCTCAAACTCGGTTGTAGACAAAGAGACACACTTTTGTATCCCATACATCTAGCTTACTACTCTACCACCAATGGTGAAGACATACTCAGAAGTACTATTGATCGTATTAACATCCCCACTGAGATCAACATTAATGAACCCCTTAAGTTTCACTTCTTTCGTCCTGAAGCAAAGCGTCATATTTGAAGTACTTTCAAATACCTCAATAGTTATTTCACAGCTTCCTAATATTCTTTACATGGATTGGACATATACTTACTCATAACTCCCATTGCATGAGCAATATCAGACCTAGTACAGACCATAACATACATCAAGCTCCCAATTGTAGATGCATAAGGGATACATGCCATGTTTTCCTTCTCCTCATCAATTGTTGGGAACTGCTCTTTAGAAAGCTTGAGATTGCTCGGAAGTGGTGTATCCCTGAGCTTAGCATCCTGCACACTGAACCTATAAAGTACCTTCTGGATATATTGTTCCAAAGATAATTTCAACCAACCTACTAACTTATTCTTATTAATCCTCATGCCAAGTATTTGTGTAGCCTCACCCATATCTTTGATCTCAAACTTACGCGACAATTTCTTTTTCAAATTATTTATCACATCTATGCTTGTCCCTGCAATGAGCATATCATCTACATATAAAAGTAAATAAATATAATAATTCCTATACCTCTGAAAGTGGCAACAGTGATCACCATCAGATCTCACAAACCCAATGTTGCACATGAAAGTGTCAAACTTCTTATACCACTATCTAGGAGCCTGCTTAAGTTCATACAAGCTTCTTTTGAGCTTACATACCAAGTTCTCCTTACCTGGAACTTGAAAACCTTCCGATTATAGCATGTAAATATCGTCCTCCATATCACCATGTACAATAGCAATTTTTACATCCATCTGTTCTAAGAACAGATTCTCAGAAGCCACTATACTTAACAAGATTCTGATAGTATTCAATTTCACCATAGGAGAAAATATCTCATTATAATCAATGCCCTACTTCTGTGAATTACCCTTAACCACCATCCTGGCCTTGTATCTAATGCTCCCGTCAGGTTCCTTTTTCATCTTGTAAACCTGCTTGTTTTATAGTGCCTTCTTCCCCACAAGTAACTTAGACAAAATCCATGTCTTTTTCTTCTCTAGGGATTTCATCTCCTCATTCATGGCCTTCTCCCACTCCAACGAGTCACTCATACTCATAGCTTAATCATAGGACTTAAGTTCAGTGGCATCTATAAGCAATAGAAAATTTATAGAAGGAGAATATTGGCTATGAGCTTTGCCTCTGTTCATCCTAGTGGATTTCCTCAACTCTAGCTCTGAGACTGTTCTTCTTATACCCTGACTAGAGCTTCCATCTAGTGTGCCTACGCTGACGTTGGACTAACCAATGGTATATCATCCTCAAATTCCTCCTAATTAGAAGCCTGTGGAGTATGAACATCATTCGTCTCTATAGTAGTACCCTTGTTACCAAGAACTTCTAACTCAACAATTTCTCGTTCTTCTCCTAATTTTTTGGTTACAGTAGGACCACCACAAAAATTATCCTTGTACAAGATAGTCACTTCATAGTGTCTTATAATTTTCCTCTTCTTAGGATCTCAAAACCAATATCCAAACTAATCTAAACCATACCCTATGAAATAACATTTCATGGCCCTTGGGTCTAATTTAGACTTTCATAATGAACATAAACACACATCCAAAGGTTCTTAAGTGGGAAAGACCTATCTCTTTTCCAGACTACACCTCTTCAGGAATTTTTAAGTCCAAAGGAACTGAAGGTGCTTTGTTGATCAAATATGATGTTGTACTGAAGGTCCTCTGTGGATCAAATATGGTGCTAGTACGTTCGACAAACGTCAGGTTCATTTTTTCTATAACTTTATTCTGATGAGCCTTCCTTGAAACTGTTCTCGTCAATCTAAAGTCATTTACTACACAGTATTTCTTAAATTCTTTCTTGTCATACTCACCTCCATTATCAGACCTGATGCATTTAATTTTCTTGCCAATCTAATTCTCAACCTGTTCTTTCCAAACTTTGAAAGTTTCAAACACCTCGAACTTCTACTTTAGAAAGTAGACCCATACCTTCTTGCTAAAGTCATCTATAAAGGTAAGAAAATACCACAAACTACCTAGGGATTTCACCTTATAAGGCCCCCACACATCGGTGTCTACTAAATCAAGCCTCTCCGCCCTCAACTCTCTTGGTCTTTATGAAAGTTTCCCTTTTCTATTTTCCCAAGACACAACTCTCACATAAACGCAAATCCACTGATTTCAAACTAGGCAGAATACCCTTTGAGGCTAAAATTTTCATCCTTTTCTCACTCATATGACCAAGCTTACTGTGTCACAGCTTGGTGTTATCATCTATTGTTGTAGCAACCATGTTAGAACACTCTACAATAGTGTATAAAGTTCCAACCTTGGTTCCCTGTGATAACACCATGACACCCTTAGAGACCTTCCAAGACCCATCATCAAACATAATTATATAAGCACATGAGTTTAGCTAACCAACTGAAATCAAATTTTTCTTTAAGTTCGGAATGAACTTAACATCTTGTATTTTCTATGTACTCCCACTCGAAGTCTTAATTATGACATCTCCCTTCCCCATAATATCCAAAGATTCATTATCAACAAGATAAACCTTCCCCAACTTCCCAGACTTAAAGTTGAGAAACAACTCCCTACATAGTTTCCCTTTGCTCCATCGTTGTTTTTCCCTTCCCCTACTCTTAGTACTATAAGCTGCCCCTAATGACTCCCTCCTCCTAATACTCTCACTTAGGATTAAGTTAAGTACATCATCAAGTTTCAGTTTATTCTTTCCAGCAGAATTAGTCACAATAATTACAACAGTATCCCACAACAAGATCAAAGCTTTAACCTTATCTTTAAATTTAATGTCCATCGAAGTCAATTGGTTTATAACAGAATTAAATTCATTTATATGTTTAGTAGCAGAACTACCATCTACCATCTTTAAATTAAATAAAGGACAAATATACCTTGTTTATAACCAAAGGTTTCTTATACATATCTGATAGAACCTTCATCAAACCTACCATCGTTGTCACATCTTTGATGTTGAATGCTATACTGCGTGCCAATGTCAAAAGAAATTATACCAAGCTTGTCGATCTAGAACCTTCCACTCATCTTCTTTCATCGAATCTGGCTTCTCATCAAAGGGAAGATACAAGTTCTTTTGGTACAGATAATTCTCTATCTGCATCTTCCAAAACCTGAAGTCCTTCCCATCGAGCTTCTTAAACTTGATCTTCCCATCCTCCATTATTGTTTGCTAAGCAATCTATCCAATGAACCTTACTTTAATACTAGTTGTTGGGATCGTCACAATTCTAATTGCACCAAGCACAACAACAATAAACGCAACAATAAACAAGAAAACAAAAACAAAAATAATGAACACTAAGTCTAATGTGGAAACCCGAGAACCGGGAGAAAACCCATAGAAATAATGCACTAGATATTTTCAAGAGTGAATAGATGGCGATTACAAGGCACACATAAATCTCTATTTGTTTACTCACGTTAACCTTAGAAGAAGATTTTTTCGGCGCTTTTATCGTTAGCCAATACATTAAGAAGAAAGAAACTAAATAAAGTGGGCCTTAAGCCCACCATTCATCTTTTCTCGGTCTCCACACTCAATAAAAAATTCAAGCATGTGAAGCTTTCTTCCTTTTGAGCTGAAGTTTAAAGGAGATTCTTGAGCCAAATAGTAAATATACAATAGTTGCTAGACTCGAAACTATGAGAACCAAAGGCAATATGTGATCTTCCACCAATGGCTAAACATAGATTAACACAAATGGCTAATCAAACTATATCTATAATCTGTTGCAACTTGCACAAAAATGTTATGTTATTGATGTGATAAAGAAACAATACATAATGTCTATCCATCATGAAGTTCTTAGCTATCTCTATTGGATGATCCTGCATCCTTTTGAGTTCTTTAAATTGTCATATTTAGTTAGATCGATAACACAAAATTTAGGAGAAAGCATTTAGGAATTTGTACACAAGATCACCAGACAGATTTCTAACTTAGTACTCCATCCCATATTTATGAGAAAGGAACAAGCTTCCTAAAATTCTAGACAATTCCATCGAAAGGAATGAACTCAATAAAGTATACATGGCTTGGTCTATCACGAGTCAACTCTACTAAATCATATAGCTCATCATCATAATTATGGTACAGTTGACCTAATAGCAACTAGCACATGCACAAATTGAGAACAAATTCTCTAAGTTTAGTATCAATAAAAACCTTCAAAGAATGAACAATAACAAAAAGCAGAGACTCATTTTTGGAATTTGGAATAAAGGATATGAGACAAAATGCTTTAAGACAAAGATGAAAGAAGCATTAAAAGGAAATATATAAATAATCACCAGAGAATATTAAAGAGCATGCCTTCACAGGATTGAAACACAACTTATGGCATCATTAATTAACTCCACAACACTTTCGTTCCCTTTCCTTCGTGTCATGAATTCAACTTAGCTGGTTATTTAAGCTAATACTTACAGAACATATATATTAAAAGTAGAATGTCAAGGCATTTAGACAGAAGTTAGAAATAGTTGTTGAAGATTAGTCAAACATTTTTATAATTAATTGTCATTAAATAAACTTTCAAAATCAACTTTAATGTTGCTTTGCATAAGCTACAATGTGAACATTAATAGTAAGCCTACTAGGCGCAAACCATAAAAACATGGCTACAAGGTAGACATGAATCAAAATCAATATCATCACCTATTAGTTTCATAAGGATATAAAATGATTAACATTATACAGATTGTACACAGGTAGCAGATTCTTGGTTGATTATGTTTATCATAAGGAAAACAAGTACTGATTTAACAACTAAAGGTGGATTCTATCTACAACATAAAAGCCATCATGTAAAGCTATATACCAATAATTAAATTGTCTATGTATTAGTACATAAAGAGAAACTGACCGTGTATATCACCTGTTGTTTTACTATAACAAATCCTTAAAAGAATGAAAAGAAACTGAAACTCTTCTCTACTCTTTTCATATGCTGAATACACTAATATATACAAAGTCATTTCAAACTTACCTTCAAGCTCATTATCGAGGTTGGATAACGACGATCTAGAAACCGATGCTCTAGCTCTCTCACAGACCAAGTCCCTCCACGATCATTACTATGACACTACCTAACAATATACAATTAATGGTCAAACTTTCTTGACTAAATTTTGGAATTAAAATATGCACATCATTACTTCTACCACCTAAAAATATAAAGAAACCGATCTCCATTAAGTTCAGTTAATTTGTAAGTCAAGGCTGCATCAAATCCATGAGATTGGTTTGTTAATTTGTATCTGCAACCACCTTTCGTTCTTTTGCATAAAACTTATAAACTTCAAAAGTAAAACAAAAGCATTCTCATAAATTTAAATGTTCACATTAAAGACAAGAATTAAAAAAGAAGATCAGTATAGTAGCATGAGATATGCAAATCTAAGAAGAGGATAATATAGCTATAATGAGTAAAAAAATTCTGATTTACTAAGACATAACAGGAGGTGTGGAATAAGAACATCAAAACTCCTTCAAGAAAAAGATAGGTGGGGAAAAAGTCCTCCAAAATAAGTTAGAAAGGATGCACAATTTGAAGAACATGATGTAAGAAGTCCAGTTGCTTCAGGTTTTGCAGATCACTATAAAGCAAGGAAGAAGAGCTCTAGGATTGAGGGGATAATGCTCCTCAATATTTGTATACAGACCAACTTTGCCAACCAATGAATCAAACCCAGTTTGGCTCGTTATTTCTTGTATATTCTCTAGAGGCTTATTAACTCTCCCACCTATCACTCTACATACTATCAAAGCTTTCCTTGCACATGGTAAAAACACCTCTTCTCCTGCAGCTGTATTTTTTGGCGCCACTAGCTCCAACAAGTTTATTCTCCACTAGCTACAACGTCTTTGCTTTAACGTCCCCCTTTGTCTCCAACAGCTGCCAACTTGTAAGTGGAGAGTCTTGAGTAGTGTTGTAACGTAAATGAATGAATCAGTTTGAGTGGAGGCTCTTCCTTCCTTTACTTTATCTCCACTAGCTACTAACATCTTTTCATCTCCACAGCTGCATCGTGTGTATTTCTTAAGCCACCAGCACCAGCTATAACGTTGTCACTCCACCAACTTCTTCAACTCCACCAGGTGCTGCTGCGTTTGTTCTCTAGCTTCCACCTCCTGCTTTCTTCTTCATATCCAACTATTAACGTGTCTTCTCTTCTCATCCAGCTAATGTATTTTATCTCTATCAAAACTAGGATTACCGTCAACGCTTATGCAATTGGAAGGGATCCTAGTTATTGGACTGAAGCAGAGAAATTTTGTCCTAAGAGATTCCTTGATAATGCAGTTGATTACAAGGGTACAGATTTTGAGTTTATTCCATTTGGAGCTAGAAGGAGGATTTGTCCCAGAATACAAGCAGTTATAGTTGTTAGAGAATATATAAAACTAATTGAGTAGTTATCGCTGTTAGAGAATATATAAAACTAATTGAGTTGTTTCACCATAATAGCTTAAGCTACTATGTGAGGCCAACTCAACTCAATTAGTTTTATATATTCTCTAACACACCCTCTCAAGTGAAAGTCCTTTGAGCTTGAAACTTGCACAGGCTTACTTTACCTTATGTTTAATTTAATTAGAATAGGTGGGTGGTAAGATTCGAATTCATGACCATTTAGTCATAAAAGCTCTGATACCATATGAAGTGACGGTTATGTGAGACCAACTCAATTAATTTCATATATTCTCTAACAATAGCCATTGTTGAACTTGCACTTGCAAATTTGCTGTATCATTTTGACTGGAAACTGCCGGATGGATTGACTCCGGAAAATCTTAGCCTATTTGAAACTCATGGCATTGTGGTCCACAGGAAAGATGACCTCTACTTAATCCCTACTGTATATTACGCTTAGCTTACTAGGGAAAGTCTGGATTAAGACGGTTTTGATTATTATTATTATTACTACTACTACTATGACGACGATGATGTATTTATTTTATTAAATATTTTTATTATTTAAAATATTTATATTCATTAAC
>JANSVA010345634.1:0-24010 GCA_025504915.1 Erythroxylum reticulatum | reverse complement strand
TGAGAAGAAGGTTTGTACGTGGTGTACACTAATAATTATATATTATTAACTAATTTTCATTTCTTGTTATAGATGACAATATTAACTAGCTTCCATGGAGGAAATATCTTTTCTTTGTATGCATTAGCATGTGGACCTCATAGTTTGGTGCAGAAGTATACTGTATGCAATATAAATGGGATGTGATTTCGCATTAAAGCCCATGATCTGCGTAAGATTACACAAAATAACGGTGTTGCAGTGTTAGGAAATTATGGGCAAGATAATATTACATTTTATGGGATGCTGACGGATATTATCAGGCTTGAATATGTTAGGGGTAAAAAAATTTTCCTTTACAAATGAAAATGGTACGATCTTGGAAATTCAAATATGAGGGTCAACGGCATTGTAAAAAGCATCAACGTAACTAAGTTTTGGATCAAGGATGACCCATTTATTTTGGCAAACCAAGCGAAGCAAGTTTTTTTGTTGAAGATTTGTTACTCGGTTCAAATTGGAATATTGTGCAAAAATGTGAAGTTAGACATGCGTATGATATCCCTTTATATGGTAATGAAGAAGGTTCAAATGACGTTGAGGAGTCTGATGAAGTTCCAGTCAAAGTCAAGGAATGTTCCTTAGAGTTTTTAGATCGAAATTATATTGCATTTGATGTAATAAATAATGTTGTATTGAATTCCAAGCAACATTTGAATGACAATTTGGATGAATTAGAGACAAGCATTAGTGAGAATGAATGTGATATTGTATTCGAAGAGTCCACCGAAGACGATGATGAATAAATTCTTATTATATAATTGAACCTTTTTTGTTTTATCTTCATTGTTGTATCTAGATTTGAAAAGAATATTGACTTGTTCCTTTTTAGTGTTTAACATTTTGCATTTGGTCTAAATCCATTCCTTCTGATTTAGTTTGGCTTAAGAATGTTTATTTGGAATGGTCCTACAGTTGGCGTTTGTGTTTGTTTTAGTTAAGTAGTAATTAAAATCAAAGATCCAATGGACAAGTATTATTCTGATATCAATTAACTTTCTAAAAGTCCACTTTAAGTGCTAATATTTAGAGGAACTTAATCATATAAGAAGCTCATTAGGTAGGCTAATAAGTCTTGATGAAAATACAACCAAACTCGAAAGAATTGGACTTATTAAGATATTCTTTGAAACATATTTGACAAGAAAATTTCCATATTCAATAAGGATAATGAAACTAAATGAGGCAACAATATTGGTTGAAGACTTAACCAAAGTTGCATATCTGTTGAAAGTAATAAAGAAATATCAAAAGTTAGGGATGCCTAAAGATGAAGAGATCCTGAACAAAAATAAGCTTAGTACCTCTAAACAGATTGTGGATATAAGCTTCTTACCTTCAAATTCCTTGAACTGACTAACTGCATACTCATCAATAGCATGAACCATATAGAGGACTTCATAACCCTTCTTCTTCAACTTCTCAAGGAATTTATCTACAGTGTACAATGTATAAGTCCTCTTTATCTGCTTTCCTACATCATATAATTTTACTATCCCTTTAATTCCATTTGTAGATAAAAGTTAAATGTCACCAATATTTATTTCACTCTCTTAACTTCATATAGATACACTTTATGTTTATGAAATTTTTTCCTATAGCCCTTTATCCGTAACTATTAATAAATTTAACAGCGCAAATTACTGTTACATTTTAGGTACTTTTGCCTAGGGGTTCCAAATATCCTTCAACTGTGGTGTCATTTCCAGTGGAGCAATATCTAGAGGTAATTTTATAACTTTAAAATTCTTAAGTTGCTTACACATTATCGAGTGTTTTGGATGCTTTTAGACCAAATATTCATACGTGGATGTTGTTGGGAGGATTGTACTAGTATTGGAGAAGTATTTTGTTCATTAGAGCAATAGGGTCATCTTCCTGAATTTGTTTTAGAATTGATTTTTTTCTTATTTTTGTTTTGAGTAAGGCTGTTGATTATAGTTTTGTGTTGTAGGTTAGTAGTATCTATAAATATACAGATTAACTAACATCATAAGATTAAAATATTATGATTCCCACATAATATACAAAAGATACAATCAATTAGATTCATTTATCAAATGAAGCAAGGTAAAATTGCGTGTATAAAGAAGATTAGAGTTCAGAACGAGAGTTTTAAAGACAAAAACCAATTTGCATAGGTTTCTACCGATTAGACTAATATGCCCCAAATCAAGTTTGTTTATACAAGGAAGGGCAAAAAGAAAAAGCAAGAAATGGCTTTCTTAGCAAATAATTATTGAGTAAATTTCTTTGTTACTTCTTTTCCCAGGAATATATGCCTCATTTATTTTTACAACCCCTATCCTTGTATTTATTTTCCCAGAAAAGGACTGCTAGTAAGGACTGGGTCTTATCATAGACTTCATCATCAACTTCCTATACTTACCAATTTCAATAATTTAGATGTAATGAGCTGAACTTGAATAGATCTAAAGACCTTTTCTATTCTCTTTTAAGATATAGTAAGTGTATTTATCTTAATATCATTATTCTTAAAATCAATTAAGAGCATGTGATATCATATAAGAATATTTGTATTTGTAGGTAAGAGTATGTGACATTATATAAGAATAATATCACATACTCTTAAAATCAGTTAAGAGTATGTGATATTATATAAGAATATAACATACTCTTATATAATATCACATCATCTTAAAGATATTCTTATATAATATCCATACTCTTAAAATTAGTTAAGAGTATGTGATACTATATAAGAATATTTGTATTTGTAATAGTAAAAAATACTTTACTATTAATAATGCAATCATCAACAACTATGTAACAGTTGTCCCATGGAAGATTACAATAATCAATCCAAGCTAAAGAAAGAAATTGTAATCTTAGGTACCTCAAATTTTCTTAACGAGTCATATATTAGCCCTTGAAATAGGCTTCAGAATTTGATCTAAATTCCATCCAACTTCAATCAGCTCTATAAGATGATTTGATCATTCTTCTTTCCTTTAGTGACTTAAAGAGTCCAATAAGGAATGACAAATCAACATTCTTCTACTTTGATAACTGGAACAAATTGGCAGAGTAAATGAAACTTATGATTAATATGCTGCACATCCCTTTCGACATATCTGCCTTGTTTATCTCATCAATTTATTATATAATGAAGTTTTCTTTGATTTTGTAAAAATCTAGGGTGCTTAATAAACATTCTTTCATTTCAAAAAAAGGATCTAATATGTTTACAATTTCATTTATGTTGGTTTTAAATAAAGACATTATTGTTTCTATAGGATGGTAAATCCTTAGATGATAATGATGGAAAAAAAAGATGAAGTACTGATTTGTACTAACTTCAAATCGTGATAATAAATGTATGAAATAATATTGAGGGAAAAAAGTATAAAGCGAAAACACACAGTTGCTCTTCCACAAACTTTAGAACAACCTTAAAACCAACAAATGTGAGAACTTGAAATGAAATGTTTATATATATCTATGATATGATCACATCTAAAATGTGAATTAAAGTCTTTGAAGAATTCTATCTTGAAAAGTCATTTGCTGTGTTTTACACTTTTATGCCAAACAAGAGAGCTAATGTTCTTATTCCTTTCTCCAATCCTAAAAGTCCTAAAAAATTTCATATCAAAGCAGTAGAATATGCTTCATGAATAAAAGTACATTTAAAATCTATTTCAATGGCAGGTTTTTAACTTCAGATAACTATCTCCATTAAATGACAATTTTTAAGACATGACACCAAGTCAGCTTTCAAGCAATTGGTTTGGAGACATTTCATATACACATGACTGAATATTTGTAAATCTGATAATAATTGAACAATGATATGACTTGAATGTAAGTTTACCTTGAATAGTGGAGGCAATTTCATAAGCAGGAGGATTCAAAAGAAGGTCTCTAACATACCTGATAAACCATAAAATCAAACACTGTTGTTATATCTGAGAAGTCACAAAATCAAATATGATGTTTATTATATATAAGAAACGACATGTTGTAGTAGGCATGTATTCAGCTTCACCATGTAACATTGAACCAAAACACATACAAATAAAAGGAGGATATGTGTAGCTTTAGAAATATGTTATTCTATATCCACAATGTGAGGGAACGATCTATTAATATTGTATATGTAAATGAAATAAGCAATGTAATGTAGTCAACAAGAAATAGAGCATGGTGATTAGAACCAAGCATTAAATCATTTAATTGTCAAAACGAATTTGATATCATGGAAATAGAATTCATCATTTGAAAATCTATTCCTTTTTACATTGTTTTCTATCAGTAAAAAAGTCAGCTAACAAAAAACACAATAGGAGCACAACTAATATAGAACATTCATAACAAAATTCATAATAATTTTCCGAAAAAAAAGTCATTTTAGGTCCAAGAACCAACTGTACATAGCAGTCTCTAAAAGCATTGAACACAAATAACTTGACATCTCTATACCTTAATTTTCCAAAACTAGTTAGGCCTAGTACAATGTTTTGCATTACTGTGTTTAGAACCTTGTTCTATGCCCTAAAAAAATTATTTTTATGGTATACATATTCACAAGCAGAATACCAAGAAATTCATAGTTATTCCACAAGAACATAAAAGATTATCATATTAAATTAGAATCATAAGTCAGTTCATCTGGTTCTAGCAAGAGGAGAATAGAAACTAAAACTTACAATATAGGTAAAACTGTGCAGCTTACTGGAAGTAATACCTTCAATAAACAAGGTATCCTTTCTGTTGGTATGTAACCTGACAGTGTAGATGCACGTGTTAATGTCACCTTCATCTCAGACATAGAAACCGTAATAAGGAAACAAGGTGTCCTTACTGAGGCCGAATGTGGCTCAAAATAAGGCAAAATGGAGTGACAAAAGGAAACTAGTTTGAAACTAAACTTAGTTGAGCTTTGAACCTTTAACAAAAGCTCAGTGACAGGATCACCTTCAAACCACTCAAAGTGTCTAACAAGACATTATCCCCACAATAAGGTTATAAGAATACCATTACCCAAGTTGTTTATGTTTGTTGTTAGTTAAGAGATGAAGCATGGAATTTTCTAGTTTAGATATGCTGAAACTTGTTACTAGAGTGGAAATCCTAGATAACAGTTGTCATTATCTAGGTTCAAGAGTTCATTATAATACTTGCTATAATGAGTTGGAGATATGGCATGAATTTGGGTTTGGACTTCCCCTTAATAGATTTGTAAAATTTAATATTAGAGTATCTTGCAACATGTGACTTTGAAAATCAAGTTAGTAAAGTTAAAGAGAAAGAATATAACTTGCCTTCATGTTATATACAAACGCTGAAAAACTTTTAGATATTTATACTCTCATTTAACATAAACCCAAAAAGAAATTTTATACTGGTGTATAAATTGAAGCAACTTATACAAATGTCGAAAAACTTTTAGATATTTAAACTCTCTTTTAATCAAAAAACCCAAAAAATTTGATATATATGAACTTCCATTGTAAGGTTTCTATACGTAGTCATGCTTGCTTAATGAACTTAGTTAACTATATCTGCTCCTCAATTACCCTAATACTTCAAGCGAGTACATGGGTAATCTGTGAATTGTTTCTCTTTTTCTATTTGGTAATGAATTGATGTGGGTTTAGGGGAAATATATCAATTTGTTGAAAGTAAAATTTTAGGTTACATACTGGATATTATATTACAATTCTTAGTAATTATGGTAATTGTAAACAATAGGAATGTAGTTGTGAGAAATGCAGTTGTGATTATCGTATTACAGTAATGAATTAAGCCCTTTATAAGGATCAAAATTTAGTCCATAATTTATGTCATGGAAGATAAAAAGGAAGAGGAGATTAGTTGTGTAATTGTCAATAGACATGTTAATGTAAATGGTTTTATGACATTGAGTAATGAGAAACAAACAATACCATTAATGAACTTCTAACTGCAGCAAGCAATGATAGCTAGTCACCTGAAATTCCAGCAACCAATTTGTGGCCTTAGAAAGATAAAAAATATTTAAAAATATTATGAATCAAATCTTAATTAAACATCACATTATTGTTAGTGGTAGAACAACCCTCAAAGGCCAATCCCCATTAAAAAAATTTGGGTACATGCATCTTAAAAGGGTTGCAGCTGAAGGATGAGGGGACAAACAGACAAGTGATATAAAAAGGGATTTTGATATTTTCTTTTCTCATTCTTCACTCTTCAATCCTACTAATTTTTCATATTCTTCCATGGAAAAGCTTTTAGATAGATATACTTTTTCTCTTAATGGAATATATCCTTCATTATTATTAATTGACAAGAATCCATCACCCTATACATACACTTGTCCCAGTGCAATATAGTACTATCATTAACGAGGCATATATTGTCCTAATGCAATTTGCCAACTCATTATTCAGGATGTTTACTAGCTTTCTCTATTGTTAATAAACATTCTTTAATTTTCCCAAAAAAAAGATATAATATGTTTACAATTTCATAAGTTGTTGTATTCTGGAATGATTTCAAAATCTTATAGAATGTTGAGGTACCGCTTTTTGAATGTTTTATGTATCCTTAGAAGTGTTGTTTTGATTATACATGGACAGTAAGCCATAAGCAGCACATAAATATTTTTTGTGCAAATAAGAAATCAAGCTATGGGAAGTATAAGTTGGAAGCCATTTCCGTACTTGTTCTTGAGAAGTTTGGTGGTTATTCAAATGTATGTTGCTTTATTTTTTGATAATGCAAAGACTATAACCTTAGTTTAGTAGCAAATGGATATTAGTGGCGGACTTATAAAGTGCAATGAAGTACAAGATCTGATTCTATATTGATGTACAAATTTCTGGTTGAATTGGTTCCTGACTTTTATAGTGTCCATGATGATACATGCAGAGGAAGACATTAATCACCACCTACTCTCTTTTTTAGAGTTAAATTAGATTAAACATTAGATCTTATGCAGTCATCTGCTACTTTATTCCAACTTGTCATTTCTACTTTATGCATCTTTGGTTTCTAAGGTTTTCAATTTCTAGGTTACAGATTCATGATTTTTTTAGCTTGTACCCTAGAATGTACATAAAGAGGCTTAGGTTTAAACTTTAAATCTGGTAATCTGAATATGTTCTATATGTTTACTGATCAACTCCTTCCAGGTTGCAGTTTTTGTGTCATATGAGTGATGTATGATGTTCTGTGATTGTTGTCCCAACTTGGTTCATACCTATAAAGTGGACTTTGGCTTCTAGAAACAAAAAAAAAATCTAAGTTGAGGATGGTACTTGTCAAAAACTATGGAGGAACATTTCAAGCAACAACTAATTAAATAATATATGTTGCTTGCACTGTTGGCCTAAGAATTTTAATTTAGTGTTATTTGCTTCCTATTCCTCTCATTGTTTTCCCTATCTTCCTCTGTATGTAACATCATGCATTTTCACTTATAACATTGTTTCAAATTTTATAATCTTTCAGCAGTGAACATGCTTATGACTAGTATGATTGTCAGCTATTTTCATTAAATATGGTTGATAAATATTACTTTGAAATATAATGTCGAATTGAATGCAGGTAATTCACATGGGACCTAATCTACCCAAGAAGAAGAATAAGGCTTTACCAAGCAGCTTAGTACCGACACAACTGTAGTCACGGTACCGTCAGCTTCTTAGAAGTGTAGCTAATGAGTCATTTACTCATACACAGCCAGAAGATCACAAACCTACACCTTATGACCCTACCCTAACACTAAGAGATGTCACATCTATGCATATTACTTATCCTAGAGATAAGGATGAACAACTTTTGAATATGTGACGCAATTTTAGTTCTCCATCAACTTCTCAAGAGATGCCTCCATCTTCTAATTATCAGACACCAGTAAATCACACTATTCTTCCCACTGTGAGCTCTTCTTCTATAAGCACTGCAGGTATGATCTTTTACATCACATTGGTGAAATTTAATAAGTTTAATTATTTTGTTTATCTAACCAATTAAGAGTATGTTATATGCTAATTATAAATTATTCCTTTACTATTTTAAGATCCAAAACTGATATAAAAAAAAGGGTGTCACAAAAGGACATAGATTGGCAAAGATTAATAAGGCGATAGGTAAGAGATTGCAGATAGAGATCTCCTCTACTAAAGGACAGCCAACCAACTCCATACAGTCTGCCAAATTATCGAGTGAGATTAGTGTGGTATCCCGAACTTCCTTACCTGTAAGAACAAAATGAAAAAAAATTACTAATGAGAAGTTGGACATTACATTTGATAAGTTAGACATAAGTATTATAAAACTATCTAATTTGTATGTGTTTTCCATATGCCTAAAGCTTTGACCAATAATTTATAATTTTCTATAGCAAAAGTTAAAAGTCAAGAGAATGAGGACTGACAACGAAGTCCATGCTACTGTGAAGAAATTTCTTGCTTTAAGGTCTAAAGATCAAAGATTTCATTTAAAAAAGCATTTTACCAAGCACGGAAAGGATGTTAAGCCTCTTGATGTCACGGTGGCAGAGAGAATGGATTTATGCGAATATTGGGAGCAATCAGTTACAAAGGTTAGTTTATTTGATAAAAAAATTTAATTTCACAACTTTTTTGACAACTGATTATATTTTAGTATTTATGAATTGTGATTTATAGATGTTATAATAGATTTTGTTACGTGTACGATTAGGAAAAAAGTTAAAAAAGCCAAATTGGCTAGAAATCAGGTTAAATGTCTATCAAACTCCGGCTCTAAGGCCTTTGTAGCGATACGACATAAGATTGTAAGTTATTATATTTTTAATTATATTTTTCTTTGATTGACATTTCAAAATTTATAATAAATATTACTAGTAATAAATTTCTATACAACTGAGTGACAAAGATGGAGAAGAATGTGACCGGATGAAGCTATGGTATCACACTTATTATGATGAAAGTAAAGATCAATGGACAACTACCGAATGCGAAGAAAAATGGATGACTGTATAGTTCATTTACAAATATTTCTTAAATGAAACCGTGTATGTAACTAATTCTTACTTTTCAAGAATTAATATGCACGAATTGACAAATTCAATAGAACAAGGTTATCCGATGACGGTTGGTGAAGTGTGCGACAAAGTCTTAGACACTAGATCAGATTACGTTGTTGGCATGGAAATTGAACCTCGACCACAAAGGAAGACTTTAGTTAGAAAAAGATTTCGAGACGAATTAAAAGAGTCGAAGAAGGTTAATCAGGGGTTACAGTTTTAAGTTGATGAATTGACTAAAAAAGTTGAAGAAATGTAGGATTGATTAACTACCGAAGTCGAACAATAAAAAAAGATCTTGGAACTTTTATGTGCTACACATAATATTCGTTTAGATTAGATATGTACTCATATGGATATATTCAATACTTATGACGTATTGTTTATATTAATTACTGTATTATGACATTTTTATAATTTCAATTAAATAACAAATTGTCTACAAGTATTAAATTCTTGTTATACATGAATAAATATTAAAATTAATGAAATACTCAAAAAATTGAAGAATTATTAAATAAATAAATTTCATAAATAATATTGAATAGTTATTAAATAAATAAGATTTAAAAAATATGTTATTTAAAAAATAATTATTAATTAGAATAATAATTAAATTAAAATTATTTTTGGAATATTGAAACAAAATAAAAATAAAAAATAATTATTAAAATTGAAAATTATTTTCTGATTTAATGAAAAAAGAAAAAATAATTATTAAAGTTGAATAATAATTAAATTAAAATTATTTTCTGATAAATAAAAAAGAAAAAATTGAAATTGAAATTGAATAATTATTAAATTAAAATTATTTTTGGATAAATGAAAATTTTAATTATTAAAATTAAAAAATTATTAAAAGAAAATTATTTTCAAATTTTCACAAAAAATAATTTTCTTACAATCCGCGATGTTTCAAAAAGAAACATCGCGGATTGTAATTTATTCTGCGACGTTTTTAAAACGTCGCAGATTGCTTGCTAGTTTCCGCATCAGTTTTAAAAAATATCGTGGAAACTGCTACAACGCGGATTATCCGACCTTTTGGTAACATTTTCCGAAACATCGAGGAATGTTTGGGTTTTCCGCGACGTAACCTTTTGCCTATACTGCCTTTCGCGATATTTTTTGTGACGGTTTTTAAAACGTCACAAATAGTATTCTGCGACGTTTCTGAACCTTTTGAGTTGTTTTCTTGTAGTGATACAAAATATCACAATTCATGAAATTAACAAAAGTTAATAGAAAGAATATTTTGAATTGTTCATTTATCTTGAAATTATCAAAACTCAATAGAAAGAATATTCTGAATTGTACACAAAATATAAGAGTATCTTACAAAATTGTTTAAATATAAAGAATTTTAATAAAATTGATGAAGTAGTTAAACGTATTTTCTCTTTAAAATTTGCAATCACCTTTACAAAATGTAAAACAAAAGAACATTCATCAAGGCAACTATTCACTTTTTATTTTAACCGGAATTAAGAACCTAGACATGCACCTACGATGGTAGAGAAACATCCAAACAAGGCATTTAGTTCGAGGCAGCGAGTGGCGACAAAGGCATCACTCCGTACGAAGGTGTCACTGTCGCCCCAAATTGTTCTTACCATATTATATGTCCTGAACCAAAACCAAAACCAATGCCTATTTTTGCCAACATTGCAACGAAGTTTTCAACGTAATCACGGTTACTTTCTCTAGAGTTCGTTTCCCAAAGTATGGGTTTTCTAAAATTTTATAAATGAAAACTCGATGGCTGCAGGTTCGAAATCAAAGTTTCCAAGCTGCAAGTTGACCTCCAGACTTGACATTTGCAGCTTTCCTTGAACCTCTCGACCAACTTCTCATCCGTAAAGTGGTTTTTTAATTTTAATTTGGAAATGAATTCATTCCTTTTAAAAGTTACAAAGTCGTATTGGACGATAATTTACACCGCCAAATCAGAACAAAGCTAAAGAAATAAGGAAAACAAGAGCTAAATAAGCAGCAGACGAACTCTACTTGCCGGTGGATACAACCAAAAAAGTAGCTCGAAAACAGAGATTGAGAGTCTAAAATGTACTAAAATTCAGCATCTCTGATCCATTTTGTTTTATCTATAATCCTGAGAATGAAAGTTTGAATCACCTATTTTTTAAGTGCCACTTCTCTCGAACAGTTTGTAGCAGGCTTCTTGCTCTTTGTAATATTCAAGGAGTGCTTGGTTAGAGAGTATAGGAAGAAAGGAATAAGTAAGGAATGAAAAAAATGGCTAGTAATATATTATGATTGAATGAACATGATAAAAGCAAATATACGCAAGATGGGGGTGAATTATGTGTATAAAATTTTTTTGCAAGTTTTTTCAATTCATATAATAAACAAACTATAGTTAAAACAGTAGGAGTTTGTCAGACGATAAAATCTTTTTAAACGATAGGAACTTGTTAGTCAATAGGAGCCTTTTGTATGATAGGATCTAGCTTAAATGAAAGGAGCCTACTAAATGATAAATTATGTTAAAACAATTTAAAAATAGAAGGCTCTTGTTAAAGCAACACACACAATATAATGCAAAAATTTAAAAGTTAAAGAGAGAGAGAAGAAAGATGCAGTCAATTTATACTGGTTCGACTTACAA
This sequence comes from Erythroxylum reticulatum, assembly GCA_025504915.1. NCBI lineage: Eukaryota > Viridiplantae > Streptophyta > Magnoliopsida > Malpighiales > Erythroxylaceae > Erythroxylum > Erythroxylum reticulatum. The sequence continues at coordinate 12,326 of JANSVA010345634.1, read as the reverse complement.
CTCAAGCCTACATCCAGTCCTCAAGTATAGTGTTTCACAATAAAAACTGAGTATTAAATTTGACAAGCCTTTCTAAGCTCACAAGTACATATTTTTCAAGGTTTTCTAACATTTCACACTAGAAGTGTATAGCAAGCTTCTAACAAGCTCACAAAAAAAAAAAAACAAAATAACAATTTCTCTCTTGATAGAGTGATTTCACTTTCTAAAGCACAATACTAATGATATGATTCCCAAGAGTACAGATGTTACTTAAAATGTTTTGACATTTTAAGTATGTTCACTTTGTTTTATAAGTATTATTGCTCTTCCTTAAATAGTCAATTTCTTCAACTAGTCGTTGCTTTACTTACATCTTTAGTCAACTGGATGGATTTAACCTTGAATAACTTCGACATCATCTTTGCCAAAAATCTTCCAGTACTCACGAAGCTAATATGTGACCTTCATAATTAGTAGGATCCTTTTGTATAAACCATTTCTAATAAGGTAAGTTCATAAAGAAGGTTCCTGCAAAAAAGAAAGCGTATTTCTTATGATTTTATTTCCTTTTTGAGAATTAGACTGTTAATGTTACAAAGAAATAAATCCAATTTAAATTTTGAAATATTATACAGTTATTATCAAAATCATTAAAAATAAACCTTGAGCTAACAATGTCCCCCTTTTTGATGATGGCAAGTAATAAGAGATATATTTTTCAAAATTCAAAGAATAATAAATGATTTCGAAAGATACTTGTGACATTTATATGTTCAGTCATAATTAGTAGGAGCACGTCTCTTATTAGCAATGATATGAAATGGAACATTAAGACTATGCTGTCAGAATTAAAAAGATAAAAGATAAAGATCGAACTACAAAATTTGTAGTGGAAGTTCTTTTTTAGCGGTCAAGATGATACTAGCAATTTTAAAATGGTATTCCTACCTAACAAAAAAAAGGATTGGTACGACTAATGTGAGGAAGAGAAGAAAACAAATATCTATCACCTTCACTCCACGAACAACTCCTAAAACTCGACCTTTAATTTGTAGTACCTTAAAATCTAAAAAAGGTCATAATATGGACATGAAAATGTCTAGATGGTTGAATGAAGTAGGTATATCATTCAAATGTTGCTTAGTTTTATTATCAACTTATGCTGGAATGTATTGCTTCTTATAGTCTGGGATATAAAGCTCTTTTAACTAATGACTATGGAGGTAATCTTTCGAGCAGCTCTATTTGTAAAATAAAATTTTATTTTGATGAAAGAAGAGTGGCTTAGGTAATTATAGGTGTTCAATTATATATGATAGTAGGAAAAATAGAAGACATAATCCTATTATCAATTGTTTGGTTTATTTAGCTTAGGGAGCTATGTTTTTAAAGTACATTGATGCATATGCTCTTGTAAGCAATTATAATACTCTGTTCGAGATATTTAATGAATTTGTGAATGAAGTTAAGCTTGAAAAAATTGTACAGTTCATCACTTATAATAATTTATGCTTATAAAGAAACTAGAAAAAGGTTGCAAAGTAGGTATAATTCTTTTTATTGGACTCTTTATTTTATACTAAACATTGCATTAACTTGATGTTAAAAAATATAGGAGATGCTAGACATTTTTCTATCATTGATGAAATTGTGTAAAAGACAAAAAAAAGAAAAGAAACTGACTAAGTTCACCTATAGTTATATATAGGTTCTAAATTTAGTAGGAAGGGGTTTCACTAATGGTAAGATTTTGTATCGTCTTGCTATTACAAGATTTAAAACTAATTTCTTATCACTTCAGTATTGTGTTCTAATGAAGAAGAAGCTGACATAAATATTTACAAGTGATAAATGAATTGTATCTCAGTATATTAGGTTTAATATATGAATGAAGGTTTCTAAAGTTATAGCTAGAGATCATGAATTTCGATCTCAATCTCAATTTGTCATCAAAATTTATGAGTCTTTAGAGGTAGTATTTTGTATGGTTGATAGTGATGAAAAGTCAACAATGGAGTTACTTTTAGGACGCTATGAAGATAGGGAAGGAAGCAATCAAGGTCAATCCAAAACATAGGTTGTTGTTGTTGTATATACCTTATCTTGCAGTCATCAATGAAAGATAAGAAAGGCAAATTTACTCTATGTTATTTGCTTCTAGAGCATTTTTAATCATAATATCTATTTTAGATCAAGTTCTACAAAGAAAGTTAAAGATAATAAAGATGTTATCAACTATCAAAGTAATTGTTTTACATAAGATGATGCAAGATCTCTCTATCTCACAAATAGAGGCATATAAGGATGCGTGTGTTGATTTTAGGATGCCTATTATAATTTATCAAAGAGATAAATTTAATTCATGTATAAATTTTTGCATTTTATTACTTGTTTAAAATTAGTCCTTAGATCATTTTAATTGTAAGGATACTTTTATTGTTGAAAAGTGGTGAATTTGAATTGCAAAGGTTGTTGAATTTGAATTGCAAAGGTTTACAATTCAAAATTTAAGTCAATATGTGAGTGCAATTATGTGCAAAAGGAATTAGATGACATCTGAATTCATCCATTCCAAAACGGAGAAATAGATTTGAACATAAAAAGATTGAACGATTTGATCTTTGTTTAATACAACTTAAAGTTTAAAAAAAAGTACAATATTAATATTGTTAAGTTGAATATATTTTTAATAATTACTTTTTATTTGTTTATTAAGAATTTTAATAAAATAAGCAGTTTTATAGATCTTATTTATCTTGAACATATCAATCTTTTAGCAAATTGAGTTTATGAAGAATCAAGTTTCATAGATGAGAGACTCCTCTCAATGATAAAGATTTTGTACTAAACAATAATCGAGGCCAGTGCAATTTGAGCAGATATGTCATTGAATAAATTTCCAAGTTTTCCATTTTCTCCTTTTTTGTTTAAATTTCTCTTGCATTTGATGTATATGTTGAATTATATATCTACAATATAAATATATAACTTTTAACTGTGAGTTCTTTTGTTTTAGGTTTCACTTTCTACTTTGTTGTCTTATTGTAATGCTTATGGACCTATATTGTTCCTACTAAATGATGTTTTGATGTAATTATTATTTAGAATAAAAGATATAGATATCCTTTGTCATTTAAGAAATTTTAAAAAACTCTTTGATCTTTAAAATTGAAAAATCGTCTATTTTTATTTTTTAGAAAACTTTTTCTCTTAGACTTCAATTAAAAAAAAACAATGAAACATAGATATCACATGTGAACTTATCAAATGTCACTAATATAGAAACCCAACTCAGTTCTTAAATCTAACTTGAATCAATTGAATTTGACTTAAATTAATAATTTAAGATAATTATAATAAATTATTAGTTTAAGTTATATTTAATTAGTTTAGTTCGAGTTTAATATAAATTGTCATAAAAACATTTGACTAGTCTATGTCTGAGGCTCATACCATGTGTATTTTTTCATTATTTTTTAATTAAAGATTAAGAGAAGATGTTTTTTTCTAGAAAACTAAAAAAATAAAAGAAGTTTTTAAAAGAATTTTAAAGATTATAAAGTTTTCTAAATATTTATAAACTACAAAAGAGGTGTTTGTCTTTTACCTTATTCTTCACTATCAGATATAAATTATAATATTTTAAGAACTTTTATATCTATATGATAATTCTTATTTATTTGTGATTATTATTTATATGTGAAATATGTGAAAAGTAATATTAATAAAAATAAAGAGAAAGTTGTTATTTTAAATTTATATTATTGTAAATTTTTTCAGACAAGCTGTAAAATTTAAAATTATATGGTAGAATATATTAAAGATTTTTTGTAATATTATAAATTTTAAAGATTATTTTATAATTTTTATAAATTTACTCGAAAGGTACTAGGAATTAATTGATACTAATTTCATATCATACCAAAATTAAATCCAATATATTGCAAAATTAAGTTTTTTAATAATTCTTTTAAATTTTAAGGGCAATTTGAAAAAAAAATTCTCAAAGGATCACGTTGACATCAAATGATTTTTCTAAAAACTTTATTACTAGGCTTTAGTACTGTACTAGTTAAGTTTTAAAGTATTATGCGATTCTTTATGTACTTTAAACCTATTTAATAATTAATAAAAGTTACGGAGTGAATCACCCCGTTTTAGGTCTTAAAAGTAAAAGTCGGTGTTTTCCCTCTGATGGCTCATGGTTCCCACATACCACTCAGGGGCCCTTACAGGCACACAAGGAAACTATAACACCTCTTTGGTGAACACACAGTTCACACTTCTCTAAACAACCCAAACTGATTGCATTATCGACTAACCAAAGTCGGATTGGAAGTATGTATCACTACGTAAGCAGTTCCAGATATCAAAGCTTCAAAGCCCTCAATGCCTGTCCTTTGGCTTACACAGGTACATATGCTCTCGCCTTTTAAGAACCCTAGTTCATTCACATACTCTTACTCGTCATTCCCCATTAATGCTTTTGACTCAAGGCAGCGGATATGTTTAGAAGCAACAGTTCCCAAACTGTCATAGACTTTCTGTTACACAAGATCCTCAATTGAGGCGAGTGTAGAGCATACTCATCCTACGTCTTAGGCACTAAGGAGACATGATTTTTTCAGGGTTTGAAGTTTTCATAAATGAGAAGGGAGTTTAGAAAACAGACTTCATTATCGATTTGAATTCAATTTTTCGTGTTTACAACTGAAACTAAACCCTGCTTTTATAAATGAAGTCAGGGGTAGAAATATAAATCTACTTAGAAACATAATGATTACACTTTAAGAAAAGTAAACCACTATTTCACCTAACTTTATCAAAAAGGAATCGACTTTTACAAAAGTCATAAAGTAAATAGTAGAAAAGACTAAAGGTGAATGGGAAGATGATAAGATGGAATCTTTAATAGTGTTGATGGTGATATGTGGTTCCATCTTTCATCATGTCAGTAGTTATCTCAAAAGATGTGCTTACTTTACAGGTGTTAAGTAAGGTCTTCTTCATCGTCAATCAACTCCATTTATTTATCAATATGTTCAATGAGCTCATGGATGTTGGTATTAGCACAATCAGTAGGCCATGGGCCTATTGTACTGAGTTCTTCAGGTTATGGGTTAGATTCCACAGTAGGCCTATAAGTTGGACATGAAATATTTCCTCTACAAATGTGGATACAATTATTATGAATAGATGTCCATTCACTCACAGGTGGAGTTCTAAGAGGGCATCTTAGAGCTGTTTCTTCGAAGAGAGGAGAAATGTCTGTCTGTGGATGTTGGTTGTATTGGTCTAGAAGTGCATATAGTTCTTCAATGGCAAAAGCTTCTTCATTAGGCTAATCAACATAAGTATGCCAATACTGAATATGGTTGATCGTACAAAGCATATTAGTATCAATCATACAATAAGGGCAATGCAGCAGATAGATCATGTAGACCTTTTTATTGTCCAATGTTGCATCCCAAAGAAGATGGTGTGTTAACTCCAGAGACATATCAATGCGCCACTTGGTTAAAGGTTGGAACCATTCTAGAAATGTCCAGAGAAGAGAACCAGAATTGGTTAGATCGGATAAATGGTGATACACATGGAGAGAAGATAGAGCGATTGTACTAGTAAACAATGCAGCTAAAAACCAAAGATGCCAGATTGTGGACTCATCAAGAAAATCATAAATATAAAGGAATTTATATGGAGTTAGCATGTCAAAATGTCTAGGCTTGGCTATGATGTCATGTTTGAGAAGGGTTTCATTCATGTAATAAAAAACACTCTGGTAAAGTATAGGAGAAAGAGTTTCAACGATATAATGTCGATAAGAAAACCATAGAGGAAAGTCTTTCTTATACCTAGCAAAACGAGGAAACTCCATAAGCCAAAAGAGAGCAATAGGGAGTTTAAGAGTAGAAGAAACAAAGAAGAGTGGCTTAGAAGGTCGAGAAAGATAATCTGCAAGGATGTTCTTATAACCTTTCAGGTGTCGGACACTGAATTTATAAGAAGAGAACCACTCTTACCAACGCAAAAGCTGACTGTTGGGAATCTTTTTCCCAGTTTGTTTGAGAATCTTAGGGAAAGAGGTGTTGTCCATTTCAATGATAAAATGATAAGGAGTGAGGTGGATAGTGAACTTTTCTATACCTCTTTTGACAGCAAGAATCTCCTTATATGAGATATAATAGTGACATTCAGATGGACAGAAAGATCCACTAGCTTGTCCATAATAATGACGTTGATCATTGAGTTCTTCAAGAAGTACAGCACCTCAATGTGTGTCACTAGCATCTATTTAAAGGACATGTTGTCCTTTATCAGGAATCTTTAAAGAAGGAGGATCCTGACAAATATGCTTAAGATGCTTGACAGCTGTAGTCTGTTCTTTTCTCCATGATGGTAGATTCTTTCATAAGAGCTTAGATAAACATGATGTATATAGGTTGCCACATATGGTATGAAATCTTTGATATAGTTAACAATTATAAGGAATTGCTGAATTTGTTTCACAATGAGATGTTCATCCAAAAATTACAATAACTCTTTTGTAATATGTGGACTTGGCTGATAGAATCCATCCTTAAATTGCATACCTAAAAATTATATTTCTGTTGTACTAATAGTACTTTTCGAGGACGAAAGCATAATCCCATACTATTGTGTAAGATCCAAAAATCTGTTCAGAAGGGCCTGATGTTCCTCATGAGACTTTGAGAACAAAAGGATATCATCGATATAGATCAAGACACTGTAAAGGATAGGCTCATAGATTTTTGTAATGGACTTTTGAAACAGTGATGGAGCGACTTTAAGTCTAAAGGACATCACAGTCTATTGGTACTAAGCATTGGGAATGCAAAATTCAGTCTTGTAACATTCTTCAGGGTGAATACCCAATTGCCAAAAACCTACTTTAAGGTCAAATTTTGAGAATATAACAACTTCCTTGAGAAATAGTACCTGTGTACTGATTTTAGGCAGAGGAAACTTGTCATCTTGCAGGAAAGCATTCAGAGGTTTGTAGTCTATTACTAGACATTTCTTTTCTCATTTTTGCTTTGAATGTTTATTGACATAGAACGCCTGACAAGCCCAATATAACTATGTGGGCTCTATCAATCCTTACTGCAATAAGATTGCACACTCATCTTGTGCGAGCTTTAAATCATCAGGGTTCATCCCTGGATGTGTGGCTTTTGTAGAACTTATATCCTCATTTTTCTTGAACGGTAGACTTATTAAAAAGTCAACATTTTTCCACAAAGGATATGAATGAGTAAACTGTGTATAGGAATTTGAACAGTATTCCAACAGTTTACCTCGAAATCCAGAGTAATGTGCAAGAACCTGTGTAAGTTCAAACACATTTTTTATGTCAGTGTATGGGATTAAAAGGTTTCGATACTAGAGGCATATAGGTAGGCTTAGTAAAGGATGGGCTTTACTACACGTATCCATTCCAATCAAAATATCTGGACCTAGTAGATTGCTTCCAAGTACTTTAGTCCAAACTGTACACTGAGGAAAGAAGCGAATGCTAATTCGTCTTCTTATAATCAACCCATTCTTGAAAGAGTTACCATTAGTGGCAGTAAAATACTCTTCATGTGAAGTCCATGCTTCCGATGATAAGATATTGGGCTTCATGATCGTTCTGCTAGATCCTATGTCCATAAATCCAATAGCTTTAATGGGCCGATCATATTTTTCATGTTGAAACAACTGGATATAGACATACGGTCGTTGAACAGGTATATGATCTAGCTTCATACATGTCTACTGTAACATGTATAGTGAATTATCATCAGATGAGGTAGATGAGCTCGATGATTCTTCTTCATCTGTAGACATAGAGACAACAAATTGTATATCACTGTCCTCTTGAGATTGTTCCTCAAATAATTCTTCAATATGACTATAAGGATGAATAGGCATAAGTTTTTCAAGTTTTTATGAGAACTTGACATCTTTTTTGGTTACCTGAGGACACTTATTAGAATAATGATATGGGCTTCCACGGATAAAACATCAATGCTTGTTTCGATGTGATGATTCTTTGAAGAACCTTATAAATCTATACTTTTTGCTTATGTTCTTTTTGAAGGTTTGCTTCCAAGGCTTAGACCTTTCCTTCTTCCTGTGGAATGTTCTCCTTTGGTAGACTTGAGATTGATGAGCTTCCAATTGATTGACAAGCAAATCTGTCAAGAATATTTCACGATGAAATATTGTTCCCCTGACAAATATGATATCCAAATGCATGATGGACAGATATGGACCTGCCATCATAAAGGGTAAAAGAGTGTAAGTCATTTTAGGAATTACTGGCATAGATTTGCACAATCTACCAGTAGATCTGTAAGGATCTGACATAGATATAAACAACTGGAGCTTCTCTCTAAAAGACTTTAGTCTGAATATTTCTATTATGAATAGACCATTATGATCGTTTGAATTTTTATCATCACCAAGAGGATTATATGGTTGAGAAGCCCAGTACCGAAATTTGAATTTTTTCTTCTTTATTAGATATCTTATATCATTATCATTAAGTATATATACTAAGGACAAACGGGATGGACGACCACGTAATCCATCCCCATCGTCCATTTAATCTAACAGTTACTTGAACGTCTTTACCCCCCCCGGTCTATATGTCATGGTTGTATTATCTTTATTATCACTCTCCCTCTTTCATTTCTCTCTTATTGTTTACCTCTCTGGCCTCCACTTCTTCTGCTTCTTCGCCTCGCGTCTACCGCTCGGCAACACAGAACCTTCCTTACTTTTCTTTTTCTTCATCTTAAAACTCTAGACATTGCATCTCTAGCAGCTTTGGTAAGCTCTCCTTTTTTCTTCGACGATTTTATTTCAATCATGGTTTCATTGAGTTTTTATTATGTGTACAGATGGGTCACTCTCCAACAAAGCCTTTCAAGTTTACTCATTTTATCTTCGGTAGTTTTATTCCTTTTCTTGATCTTAAAACTCTAAACATTGTTTTTATTTACCGTTTGGAGTTTGGTCTTTCAGGTTTACAACTATGGTAAGCTCTTCTTTTTTCTTCTGTGGTTTTATTTCATTGTGTGTACAAATGGGTAACTATTTGTGTTTATTCTGTGAACAGATGGGTAACGGTACTGTTGTTGGACCCTGTTTTTCTTCTAAATTCTCACTAATTGTCCAGTTAATTGTTTTTGTTTTGTTTGTTCTTGTAATTATTTATTTTTGAACTAAGTCATTAATTAGAAATTTAGGGAAGGACTAGAAATTTGAAATTGGAATGAAGTGTTAGAAATTAGTAGGCTTGTGTTAAGCGAATTAAAGGAGTAGAGCCATAAAAGACAAAAGAGGGGCAAAAATAGGAAAGGCTAACTAAGTGGGGCATAATTGGATGAAAGGGCTAAGGATGAGTCTTAAAATTTGAAGAAGAGTGGGAGATGTCGTGAACAACCAAGGAGGAGAAGAAAAGAGAGAAAATGTGAGAGAGAGAGAGAGAGAAGAAGGAAATTGAAAAAAGCTAAAGAAGGAGGAGGAAAATCGTGGAAAGAAGAGAAGAATCAAGCTTTTTAAGGTAAGTTTATCATCTTCTTCTTGCTTTAGTAAAGAAATGGGTTGTTGTGTTGTGAATGAAGAAGTTTAGAGAGAGGAAGGGGTTTTGTGTTGGGAATGATTGGAGGAAGTAGATGGGTTTCTAATTTAGGTTTTGTGTTTCCTAATTTAGATGGACTATGGGTAGGTTAATTTTGAGCTTGATTTATATTAATTTCAATTGTGGTGGTTTTGAAGTTTTAGGGATTTGTTGTGCTTATGGAAATTGGGGGATTTCCATTTGAATTGAAATTGAATGAAAATTTTGGTTGTGTTACGAAATCAAGAACAACCTACCCAAGAGCAAGAGGAAGGGCTCAATTTAATTTGAACTTTCAAGAGTTTTAAGGTGGGCAATTTATTTATAGTTATTGTACAATGGGCAAATGTCTTGTGTGTATATGGTGTATTAAAATGACTTGCTTTAAATGTGTGAAGTTGAAATTGCATTATGATGTATGAACATGTTATGCCATTGCATTGTGTCATGGCATTTTGTATAAAGAAAAGCATGAGAATATGAGATTGGGAATGATTGAATTAAGCATGAAATTTGATTGTGTTGGGGCAAGAGAGGAACCGTTTCGTAGTCACGTGCACGTTGACATAAAGTCTTCTCCCGGCTACCCGCTTGTGGCCCATGAGATCCGAAAAATGGGCTCGTTTCGTTCACGGAGTAAACTTTGGTTTCTCTGTTTTGTTCCACGAAACCCTCGAGCCAAAATGTGTGGGCATTTGCATTTGGATTGTGTTGAGTCACGATGACTTTTGAGTGCTTTGCTTAGATGTGAATTCCATTTAATATATTCTATGAGATGTATATTTGAAGTGTGAATGTTGCAATTCATTGTTATCCTATATAGATAACTGTACATGTTTGATTGTGTGGCTCATCGCCAATGGCTATAAAAATCTTATCCACTGAGTTGTGTAGCTCAACCCAATATTTTTCCCACTCCACAGTTGCAGATCGAGATGATCAGTGATCCTTGCAAGGCAATTGGATAAATTCCAAGATAGTTAGCTTTTGTACTAAGTTAGTGGCTAGATTTTTTAATAGCTTTATAAGCATACTGAACATTGAGCATCCAATGTATTTTTGTAACTTGGGTTAAAACAAGTTATAATGTTGATATGTAATTAAAGCTATGTGTGAACTTTGTTTTGATTTGGAAATGAATTGAGTATTGAAGAAATTTTGTTATGGATGTACTTATTATACGGTAGTGTACATTTCATTCTTTAAGTTTTCTATAGGGATAAAATTGTGTACGGACTTCGGAGAAAATATGGAAGGATCTAGGTAGAACTGGTAAAATAATCTTCTTGGAAGTTGTGGATGATCTTTCCATCTTTCCAATGATACAAAGTTTGTAAGTTTTGGATATCGTAGTGGGAAGTTATGATCTTTACAAGTGGTGATGTTGCATAGGATATGGGTATGTGATCGCTAAGGAAATTCGTGTACTGACTTCAAGGATATTTTTAAGTTGTTGTGAGTTGATTTAGGTAAAATAGCCTTCTTAAATTGTAGATCTTTCTTTTAGCTTTCCAATGGTATAAATTTGTAAATTTTGGATATCGGAGTTGAGAGATACGAGCATTATAAGTTGTAATGTCTCAATGTCGAAGTTACTGTAAAAAGTTATACAAAGTTACTGTACAAATTAAGACGAAGTTACTGTACAAATTAAGACGAAGTTACTGTACAAAGTAAGACGAAGCAAAGTAAGACAAAGTTACTGTACAAAGTAAGATGAAGCAAAGTAAGACGAAGTTACTGTACAAAGTAAGACGAAGTTACTGTACAAACTAAGACGAAGCAAAGTAAGATGAAGTTACTGTACAAACTAAGAAGAAGTTACCGTACAAAGTAAGATGAAGTTACTGTTCATCATCTTAGTTTGTATTGTCATTTTCTATCCTATTTCTGATCCTTTTTAAGCCAAAATTCCATTTTGTGGTCTTCATGAAAGTTGTAGATTTGGAAGTTTTCTTTCAAATGATATAAGAACAAACTCAATACAATAGCTGTAGAAAAAGTTATGGAAATTGCTCCAAAAAAGGTACAAATTATTTAAGGACATAAACATGTTGGATTCTTTTGGCCATAACTTCGTTGTCTGACCTCCAAAAGAGGTGGTTCTTAAAGTTAGCTTTTAATTGGTAGCTTTTAGTATTGAATTGAAAAGGAGTGATGGAAATGAAGTGAGGGATCGATTGGAAGAGCACAACCGAGTTATGAACATACTTGAGTTCTTAGGCATATCTTGAGTTATAAAGCTCTGAATGAGGTGGTTCTTATTTCTAAGTGAATTAGAGACATAAAGCTACATGTCATGAAGAAGTCAGATTGTTAGGCTGGTATGTTCATGCCACCCCTGTGAGATGTTGCTTAATGTGGGTTTATTATAATAACCCTTAAAGGAAACTTGCTCACGCTTTATGACTCCGGATGGATCGTTGGGCTCTGAAAACGGGGCCTAACATCTTGTGGTATCAGAGCTTAGGTTTTTCCTAGGCTTATAATGCATAGAAGGATGAATTGTGTGCTATGTGATAAATTGTTAGCATTGTTAAATTGATGGTTTGTATTAAATGACATGCATATCATGCATACATGTAGGAAATAGAATTGAGATAAAATGTGAGCTAATCGCTAGTGTTTCTATTGAGCGAGTAAAATGCCACCTCGTAGAAGGACACGAGGAATATTACAAGGATTGATTGCACCTGACTCTCCTCTAAGAGAG